>NDFZ01003060.1:4369-23121 GCA_002192655.3 Mamestra configurata | reverse complement strand
TCAACTGTTTTTCTCTTTACCAGCAGCTTTACTAACACTCCTATCCACTTTATCATGGACTTCTATTAACTAGTTTCCGAACAAGCCGTACACCATGAAAATTTTAAAGCCAAGTATACAATACACCATCAATGATAGTTTGGTCAGTAATGATAATGAAATTTTCAACTGAGCCAGCCTACACATATTCCTTTAAACAACGGTCGTATATTGAAGATACGGTATTAAACCGGGTTCCTCTTTGATCATTTTGTATGGTCGTAAACTTGGCGATTCGTGCTGCAGTGAGCTTGCATATCTACCTCAGTTTAAAGACCGATTTTTAGTCGTACGTCTTTTTTTGTATTATTTTGAATTTAATGTTTTTTTTTTGTATTATTACAACAATACTTTGTTGTAATAATTTTGTCTTATAATGGCGCAGTAAAATATAAAAAGTATTTTATTTTTCTCCGTCTTCCGAGGTTTATAAATAATTATTATTATTTAGTAAGTACTTATAGATTTATGGTTTAAATCAGTGTTTGAGTACCAATCATGTTGTGTAATCCTAATCACTTAATCAATTAAGGTTTTTTTTAAAATTTAATTATTGTTTCTTTAAATAAAAAAAAAACTATTTTCACTTTACAAAAAAAAAACAAAGCCAGACTTGGCAAGATTAGTCAAAGTAGTAAAAATAATGAAATTCAGCTTTAGTAGAAGTTAAAATTTCGGTCATGTGTTCTTACCCTAAGTCAGCAAATTATCTAGATCTTGACGGATTAGGCAACATGATGTTGATGACATATATAATTCCTAACTTTTAATTATGGACTGTATTCATATTTAAATGTTTTATCATTTGATTTCGTTGCTCTATTCCATGCATTTTGATATCTAACCAATNCTTACCCTAAGTCAGCAAATTATCTAGATCTTGACGGATTAGGCAACATGATGTTGATGACATATTATATTATTCCTAACTTTTAATAATAGACTGTATTCATATTTAAATGTTTTATCATTTGATTTCGTTGCTCTATTCCATGCATTTTGATATCTAACCAACTAATGTGAACTAACAATTATTATTTTTTACTGTCATTCATAAAGAACAAAGATTTTATACTTTTATGAAACAGTCTACTAGTTTTGAATTAATTTAACTTAAATAAGAACTGAATTAATGACAGCATTAAAATTATGTTCTCCTATACAAAGTTTAAATTTCCGATTAAAAGGATAAAAATTCTATTTTGCTCATGGTAGGCAATTATCATTTAATTTGAAGAAGTTTATCTTTTAATTAATAAAATACGGTTATGTTCCGTCAAAATATCACGTATTGAATCCTGTGTGATGAAGTCAAACAGAAACAAAATCTAAAAATCAAAACCAGTCTTCGAACTAGGACAGCATCGGAGACTAGTTCTTATAAAATCAAGTTTCATCAATCTACTCAAAGCTTATCTGAATATAAGCTTATCTTAAATCCTGCCAACACCAAGCCAGCAAAAACAAGCCCGCTTAATAAAAACTAAACTAAACTGCAAAACCTGGAAGACTGTCAGCCAACGCGTATCATTTACAACATAAATTTTGCGCCAAGGGAAGTTAGATATAAAACATATAAATATTCATGGAGAATGATTACGAATACTGTCTTGTAAACTAGTGTAGTAAAAACTAAATAATGTCACTTATCGAAAAGGAAACCCGCCAGGACCGCATATGTTATAATTATAGCGAGTATGCATCATTCATGAATTTTTCTTTGGCGGAGTAATGCTGGGAGTTCTAATCGATGGTAATAGACGTGGTGAAATGTCGCCATTTGTAAAAATAATGATCGATTGCGTATTGCCAGCTTATCGGCCCCTTATTTTTTATTCAACTTCTTACGTAAGAAGGAGAATACGATAGTCTATTGTAACTAGAACTTAAAAAAAAAAATTAACTGCATTCCAAATACTCCCTTAATAATTTTAATTAGTGACACTGATTAAGAGCCCGTTAGTCCAAGATTCCATATCTGGTTAGAAGGTTAATTAAATGTCACATAGAAGAGACTAGTAGTCGGTTTATCTTCACTTTATGAGTGTTAAATCACACTTTACTACTGCTTTACCTTTTCCTTATTGGGAAGTGGTAACTCTCAGAGTCATTCTTACGTGCCAGTCTAAATTACTTGACTTGTTCAATTAACTGTGTTATTTCTGTTCCAGGTGTGAGTGACAATGTGTGTGCGGTGAGTGGTAAGAACGCGCGATGTGGCGCGTGATCACTTGCCTGCTGGTCGCGACCGCGGCGGCGGAGCACGTGCGAGAGTTCACCGTGAGAGAGAACGCACGCGCCGAGACCCTCGTGGGACACCTCGGAGACGAACTGCCCGACGCAGCCCCGCCATACACCATCGTCCCCGTCCCCGGCAGCGCTGTCAACGATGACCTCAGGATAGACCCCCACACGGGAGAAATCAGAACCCGAGGCCCTTTAGACAGAGAGAACAGAGACCATTACGCTCTAGTTGCCATTCCTGCCAGCGGTGATAACATCCGCGTTGTCGTCCGGGTGCTAGACGAAAATGACAATGCTCCCACTTTCCCCACACCCGTCATGAACGTAGAGTTCTCCGAGAATACTCCCAGAGACGTGAAGAGGAAACTAAACCCGGCCAAAGACCAGGATTTAGGACCATTCAACACGCAAAGATACAATATTGTATCTGGGAACACTGATAATGCGTTCAGATTGTCTTCCCATAGGGAGAGAGATGGGGTCTTGTATCTGGACCTACAAATTAATGGCTTCCTCGACAGGGAGACGACTGACCATTATCAGTTAGTTATAGAAGCGTTAGATGGCGGTACCCCACCGCTGAGAGGGACTATGACTGTAAATATTACTATTTTAGATGTTAATGATAATCCTCCTGTGTTTGCTGAAAGTGTTTACTCTGCTACTATTCCGGAGAACGCGACCGTAGGCACTCCCATACTAAAAGTATCCGCGACCGACTTAGACTCTGGTGAAAACGGTTTGATTGAATACTCAATAAACAGAAGACAGAGTGATAAAGAGAATATGTTCAAAATCGACCCAGAAACTGGTGATATTACTGTAAATAAAGCTTTAGATTTTGAAACTAAGGAATTACATGAACTTGTAGTTGTAGCCAGAGATAAAGGTGCTCAACCTTTAGAAACTACAGCTTTTGTGTCAATAAGGGTTACTGATGTAAATGATAACCAGCCTACTATAGACGTTATATTCCTAAGTGATGATGCTACACCAAAAATCTCCGAGTCAGCACAGTTAGACGAATTTGTGGCTAGAATATCAGTGCATGATCCAGATTCCAAAACCGAATACGCGAACGTAAATGTTACGTTAAGCGGTGGGGACGGCCATTTTGATTTGCGGACTCATGACAACATAATTTACTTGGTAGTGGTTGCATTACCACTGGATCGCGAATCCCGTTCATCTTACACGCTGAATGTGGTAGCAACTGACAAGGGGTCTCCTCCATTACATGCGTCTAGGATCATCAGTCTAAAAGTGACTGATGTGAATGACAACGCACCAGTGTTTCTTGAGTCGGAGTATAAAGCGAGTGTACCTGAAGCGGCGGCTCCAGGTACACCGGTGGTGCAAGTATCGGCTGCTGACGCTGATGAAGGGGAGAATTCTGAAATTCGTTACTCCTTACTGCCGACTCCTCAGTCAGATTGGTTTTCGATTGACGAGCGATCAGGGTTGGTGACTACTCGTGCTCGGGTGGATTGTGAGACGAATCCTATGCCACGGCTGACGGTGGTGGCTCAAGACCGCGGCAATCCTCCAATGTCCTCGACGGCTACGTTAATAGTGACAGTGTTAGATGTGAATGATAATGAGCCGATCTTCGACCAGTCCTTCTACAACGTCACCGTGTCAGAGAATGAAGCTGTTGGTAGCTGTATTTTAAAGGTGAGTCTTTTATCAATAACTTTTCTTACGTGTATTACGAATTATAATATCTGTATTGTTTTTTATCTCTTAGATATTGAGTATGCATATTTGAAGTCCATAGCTTATATATTCTTCATTAAGATTCAAGCTAAAACATTGTATCTCTAACATCTAATAGGTCATCATGAAATAGTAAATTTTCATATCAAATCCGTTGAATACTTTATATCCACACTTAATGCACACCATGCATTGTAATATCATAAAGCAAATGTGTGTCATGCGTCTTTGAAAGGCGTTCGCCGTCGTTACAGGTGTAGGCATATTTAGTGTATATAGCCTTTTCCTCATTAGATATATGCAAAGCCGTAGGCAATTACTCCCCATTTGTTACAGCTTACTAACATCTAACATTAACACATTAAAGAATTGCGTTAATAGTGGCATCGTCAATACGTTTGAAAACAGCTTCATCTGACTCGTTTTCATTAGCTATTTTCCAAACCTTATTACAGCTTATTCTAATTGAGATTATCTTGAGCTTAGCATTTTCATTTGCAGTCCACTTTGCAGTAAAACTCCTTCACTTCATACATTGTTCGAACTTCTTNAAGCCGTAGGCAATTACTCCCCATTTGTTACAGCTTACTAACATCTAACATTAACACATTAAAGACTTGCGTTAATAGTGGCATCGTCAATACGTTTGAAAACAGCTTCATCTGACTCGTTTTCATTAGCTATTTTCCACACCTTATTACAGCTTATTCTAATTGAGATTATCTTGAGCTTAGCATTTTCATTTGCAGTCCACTTTGCAGTAAAACTACTTCACTTCATACATTGTTCGAACTTCTCAGTGTGACGCTAAGCTATAGTGTCAATTTGTAGGATTGTCGATCTGCAATTTTGTTTTATTAATTCTTAGTAGTTCTGGAGATTCTGCTGAGTTTAGTAAGTAAAATTAGTTATGTTTATCGTAATGTATGTATATCATCCAATATATCGATTCTAATACATTATCTTCTAAACCCTTTCGTCACATTATTTTTAAATTTTATCATCCGCCAACATTTCTATTCGGATTTGCATTATTTCCTTGTCACTATGAAGTCAGATATGTAAATAATTTTTTTTTTCAATTCAAACGACATTTTGGTCATAAATTAACAGATTGTTATATTGTGTCATTTTTGATGGTAACACTTATAAAGATGTTCTTTTTATTAGGTTTTTTGTTAGTCGTTGCGTTTTTCGTTATTGTTATGTGAAATAAGTGACCTTTTAGTTTTTCAATTATAACTTCTATATTGTATTGTCATTAGAATATGATTTATATCGTCGACAAGTTCAAAAAATATATTGTATTGTTGTATTGTTGTTGTGTAATGTATTGTATTGTTGTATTGTGTTGTATTGTAATATATTGTATTGTTTATAATATGGAAACAATCAGTTTTCAATTGGCACCGCTTGAAAAATCGCGTCCTACGTAAAGGACAGTGTGAGAGATTACAGTTACCGATAGTTATAAGAACTACTTTATACGGGAAACTTGAGATGAACACTAATGTGCATACATACATGCAATCGTTATTAAGAACAACTGATAAAGTCGTTAAAAGTATGGAAATTATAGCTGATGATGATTCCACAAAAATGATATAACGTTTCATGATAGAGGTCCAATCCAAATCAACACAATAATAAAATGATTGAAAGAAAATTATATTTACATGAATTCTGTCCTGGGAATTGAAACCAGTGACCCAATTCACAATAACTGCACACGAACCAATCGGAACAAACCCAGAACAGGATACTCCCATACACAAATCTGTACAGTGAAAGTCCAATTTGCGTTCTTACCAATTTGCCAGAAGTAAACTACGGTACTGGCATTATTCGGCATCAAAATGCCAAAGGTAGCGTCATGGCGGATGATGATTCCATACGGACTCCCATTACGATCCCATATATGTTAAAATGGGACATATAGTTACATATTACAGGCTCACAAATAGGCATTTGTGAGGTAAAGTGGCCGAGTAATGTGTCGATAAGTTTATAGTTGACTGTACTCGTTTTGAAAGTTTGAGTGGCGGGTAGGATGCAATTGGAAAACTGTTTCTGATGGTGATTGTAAAAGGTTATGGAAAACGGTTACTATACTCGTTATTTAACTGGTTAGTTTTCCGTTATATCGTTGGTGATATTTTTAACAATTATTATCTGTGATTGGGTTATGTTGTTCTAGGAAAAGGGAACTTTGCTATAAGAATTCTGTGAAATCCATTAGATGAATCTCAGCTTCCTTTTTTATCCCAGAAGATGCATAGTAAGCAAAGTAGTAGACAGACCGCGTTGTTGCTGACATACCAGAAACGAGCCAGATTTATTTGAACGAGTTGACCATAAAACCAGTTTCTTTAATCCAAGTAAACCCGAACAAAAGGCCAAGAAAATGCGAGAGGCAAGAAATTATGCTTATCCCGTTAAAGAAAAAATATTACATAACCAACGTAACGCATATTCATTCAAGTTTTGTGAGTTTAAAAACAGATTCTTCCATACAACGCACATTTTTCAACGTTAATGTCTTGCCGACAGTTTTATATTACGTTTTCTGTGTTAACATGCAGTTTAGCGTCTTAACTGACCATAAAAATGTAGAATTGCATTATTACTTCTCTATTTCCGTTGGTATTATGTTACTAAGTAACTTCTACCGAATTTTGTGTCTGTGTTGATTTGTTGAGCATTGAAGATCTGTTATAAATTTTACTGCTGTACAAGAGCTTGTATTAATAAGTTATTGGCATCTACTCACGACGCAGGGTTCCGCAATCTATAAAGAAAAAATTCAGAATGACGTTATCTTAACAAAATACCGAGGATACTGTCCTCGTTTAAAAATACCTGTCGAAAAAAAGTTGAACAATAAACTGGACTGCGCAAACTCTGTACCAATTAGTTACAGCGGACAGATCAATTCCGCTTATCTCAGTCGGCCACACCCGCACTTGACGAATTTGTCGAGAAAAAAAACTCAATTTTCATTAACTCTTATCTTGAAAACTCGGACCCGGCTCGTAACTTACACGAGTTAATTTCTTTTAATATATTCCACGTATATTTATAAGTGGTTGTACATAAATCTATCGTATGGAGTGATGCCAGTTTGGGCGTGTGGCGAGCGGCATCGCAAATTGCGATCTAAATTGAAAATTAAACAGTCCAGAACCAGCCGGGGGAGCCCGCGGCTCCCGCCAATGAGCGATCCGCAAACTACGCATGCGCACGTTTGCCTATTCCGAAATAGCGTTTCCATTTTACCGTAATATGAAAAGAGGTTTAATATCGAGAAATTGTGATAAACAATATAATATGAGAACGTAGGATTTCGAGTAGTAAAATAAGCAATAACATAGGAATAAGTAACGACTTACGTGACTTGGTTGAGAAATCTGTTTTAAGTGGAATAACAATCCGGGGTATTGAAATCAGCACACACCTACAATGAGTTACCCACTCAATGCAAAAATATTGATGACATTTTCCACTTCTGCAATGAATTAAATATTTAACATAAAACCACTGTAATATATAAGAAAATTAAAATGTCGAAATCCATATTACACCGACAATAAACCGTGAAATATGGGAGCAACTAAGTAAAATTTCAACATAAATAAAAGCAAACAGAGGCACAATTAATAGAAACAGCTTCCATTAATCAATATTCAGGTCAATTAAGCATAAAATTAAACACCATAACGACTTTGCGCCATAGACTATAACAATTCAATTCCATATCAGATGTTAGTCTATGAATTCTAAATACCGAATGCACAATTGAATTGTTGCGTTTTTCGTCACCTGCCTCTCGGCGTCACGAACTCACGACTAACTCGATTGTTATTTGGTTATTCACATAAACCTCTATGTGTTTCGCTTTAAATAGAGGTTAAGTGCCGCTAAAAGGCAGACAAATGAACTTTGACTGTTGCCTTTGCTCGATTAAAAAGAAACTACTTTCTCTATTTGCGTTCGAAGTTTGAAATTGATCGTTATCTGTCAGTTTTGGCGCCTAATATTGTTTTTTTCCATTTTATGTCGATCGTTTTAGTGTGAACACTTAGTAATTTTTAATAAATATGATACAACTCACTGATACAGCTCGCATGAAACGTCCTTTTTAGACACTAATAATAACGGTTTATGATTTCGTCCTTCACTTTTATGTAACCTTAAAACTTGAATGCACCTATTATGTAAGTACTTCTTGAAAATTCAAGTTACTCAATACTATACTTAATAGATTTAAGTACAGGTTACACTGTGATCGGTCCTATTAAATTATTATCTAGCCATAAATGTAACCGGCCATTGTGCAATATTCTTTTTAGAACCTTAAATTGTCTAGACGAAAGGTCAAGCAATGGTCAATTTAAAATTAATAAGTGCTCTTTTGCTTATTATAATAATGGCAACGTTAAAATGACATTCGTAGATTTTTTATTAGAAGAAAAATAACAATAGGTTTAACTTTTCTTCTAAAGGTTCAATAGCAAAGAAATTAACTAGACTCATGCATGCCACAATTATTTCCTTCCAACTATATTTGCTGCTATAAAATCTCTATAAATAATTCTTCATATCTAAGTTTTTATGGGGCAATCACAGCTGAGCATCATATCTCTAAACCAAAGGGAAGAGAATATTAAAACCTAACGAAACGTGTCGTCAGACGAAGTTTTATGTCTCACAATCTCCGATTAGAAAAAGTAGTTTGACTCATTCGGAACTTCCTTACAAGCGTTTGAATCACGTATAATATTTTTATTAGATTTTATGTGAACTTGATTACAACCCAGGGTTTACCTTATACGACTGTTATTACTTTACTCCCTACATATTTCAGTAGCGGGACTGAGCGAGCCTCCAATAACCTGATAAGACGGGGCGGCCATGTTGGAATCCGGTACGCGTTGCCATGGTTACCGCTTGATTGCGTGCGTAGGCGCATCAGGAGCGTATCGACATTTTTGCTCGGTCCCCTTACTAATGTACTGTTTTAATAAGATTATTAGTATGTAATGTTTTTATGTTTTAATCCTTAAGTATCTGCCGATGGTCTATAGATGCGTTTTTATTTTTAATCTTTGTCTGTATTACGTGTTTTATGATGGACGTAGAGTTACTACATTTTTCATATTCAATATGATATCATTTTTATAATAATGCGCCAATATTTTTAAATTGCATTCATCGTTGACGCAATGTCGCAACGGTACATACCATAAACAAGATTTTACTGATGTTCATCATAAAATTAAAATTACACATTATCTAATCTAAGCGCGATTAATTTTATCTGTATTCAGCGTATAATAAAACTAAGTGCCTCTCAATAAATCGGACGGGGCAAAACTTAAATAGTTGCTAAACACTCGAGGACAAGTTCTCTTATGGTTCCCAGTCACGCGATACTGCTAATTATGTAAGAGAATTAATTTATTACCTCAAACTTATAAACGAAAGGCTTCGAGACGAGTTTAGATGTTAATGACATTGGCAGAATAGTTTAATACCTTTGAAAAAGTTTACTTGCATATTCATGTGATTTTTGACAGTTTCGATTGCAAATTGGCGCTCTATTTGACAGCTCAATACATACGTATTTTATTTTATCTATGGTTCATATAAATACTTTAAATATGAAATTTAATAATATTTGTCTTATTGTTATTTGTTGAGGATAACAAAATATGAACAAATTGATGTTTTTTGTTTTCTTGCAATATAGAAAACTGTGATCGGTTTAAACAAGATTGCTACAAGACATACTCTTGAAAGGGTCTTCGAATCGTTCACTCGATAATTATTTAAATGAACAATAGCTAATTATAGCAATCACTTCAATAATTATGTAATTTTCTATTTTCTCTCTCGAATCCAGCAGCCGTAATGTTGTGATGAGTGCATTTAAACACGCGAACGCACCGAAACGTAACGTAACACGTTGCATAATAACGTTATTTATTAGTTAAACGCTAAAATGATGTTAAAAAACGATTTATGCGTGCACGCGTGATTTGCGTTTAACTAATTATGAGACGTTTATTTCTTTTTAAAGCGAATTTAAAATATTTTTGATTCTCACGCGATGATTTATGTAATTTTTAAACGGAATCTTTTAAACGAAGTAGCGTGCGAAGTTGTCTTTTGATTTCGGACTAAATATTTTTTAATTGATGTAATGCGTTATGTATCTTGCTTATTATGAAATACGTTCATTATTTAGTGGTGATGGGTGCTCTTGAAAAGACTTATAATAATAATAAATTCATATATTCAGGTAATTTACACCCATTGAACAGTAACATTAAAAATAAAAATAAACATTAATTCGGACAACAACAGAAATAATAAAATCAAACAAATAATAAAATTAAAACCAATAATTTATGATTCAGGTCAATCGTGTTATAACTACGACCTTTTTTTTTGTAAAACTGTGAGCTTATGCTCATCATTCTAGTACAGCACACACCAGTTTCAAATTAATATTCATATCTGCCTACAAATCCCAAAATAAACGACTAAGTATTAGAATATTGTTACCGCGGCATCCACCTCTTCAATTGCTTTTTTTTTTAATAGTAGGTATGCACATTTTATTACGTCAAGAAAAATAATTATCAACGTTGCGTGTGGCCAGTTCGCGAATAAGGTTATTTTAAATGCTCAGGCTTGTAACAACAAACTATTTGAGTGTTTATACCAGTAAGAATTCTATAATTAAAATTGTTTTTAATTAAAAGCAATCTTTGGATTCAAGGGATTGGCTTTGGTGCCAGCGAGCGGAGAGATTCCGTTCAGATCGAGCGGACTTCCAAGGCTTTAAATAAAATAGTAACTACTGGATTATGCTGAATATTATCTTTGTAAAGTTATATTAATAACGGATATTTTATGAATCCGCGATATCCAGTCCTATAACTATTATCTCCAGTTAAATTATCGTAAAATCATTTTCTTGTATCGCCGCTCGCACAACGGCCCAGGCTTTACATCGTAAAATCATACATTAAACCGTTCTCGATGTCTCCCGTCGATCTTAATGAAAATACTATTTAAATGCTCTTCAAATTATGTGGAAAAATGTAATTGAGAACGAAATATGTGGTCGAGATGCTTTTAAGGCACTACTTAGGATTCTGATACATTCCAATCCTTTGATGGGCGATTCCTAAGAGATTGTAATTTCCAAAAGGTAAGTACTGCAAAAAAATGTGTGATTCTACACTTATTCTGTGAACTAGATTGGCGAAAGTTTGCTCATAGCAGTCAACTTTTAAGCATTTATAGCGAGTAATTTAGAAGACTGTTCAAGTATTTAGTGGGATGATGAACGAACTTTTACGTATTTGTTTCTTCCGTTTGCTATAAAACCAGCATGGCGACTATTTAAAAACCTTTAACATGATTATAATAACCCCTATCAATACTTAGTATCATCTCCTACAATCTTTTCAGTTCCGTTTTTACCAATTATTGATGTTTTATGAGTATATCATAAAGTATAAGATACTTTAATGTCCAGTGTGCATTAAAGTTCTGTTTTACTCAGATACTAGATTCCTTATTAGCCATAATAACTAAAGCAACAAAATAAGAAGTGTTTTATGATAGTCGCCATCTTTGCTGTATCGGGACTTTTTATTTAATATTAAGAATCGAATAAAAAATACTTTAACCTATTACTTCTCTGTTATAATAATATGGAAAAGAATAATTACAATAACGGTATGTAACTTAAAATCGAAACAATGAAAGTAAATAACTTTATTGTAATTTTAAACGTTATAACTTATACCTATTTATATTATGACAAAATTACTCGGATACCTCTCAGCATACACAGGGCTCATTATCTTTAAAAAAATGTATAAATTATCGGCTCCACACAATTCTTTTCAACTTGTCAATTCCGCACGATGTAATTATTTTTGACCTTTTATTTAATACGGGTTTTCATTATCACTACTTGTTATTAATAGTGTAATAATAATCAGGAGACAATTTATTGGTTGTATACGAGTAGGCATTTTACTTATCTGCGTAGAATTACTTGAATTGATTACACTAGATGTATATTAAATTGGTTACTCGGTAAATTGAGAAACTTCAAGAAAAACGTTCGCGCCAAATATTTCATTCAGATTAAATCATTCCGAAGCAAAGATTTTCTCTTTCTGCCTATTATGTCAGTCACGTCAATGCTCATTTTCTATCGCGTTCATCACTGATTGCGAGATTGTCAACCTCCACACGAAAAATACTTTGTAGTAATTAAACGCAATTCCATCTCAATGAATATTCAACGCTTTATTGATGTTAATAAAAGGATTTTCTACTTTTTTTTATAAAACATCCCAGCCCTGAACGTCGTTGATCGATCGAGCGTGGATTGACTCATTAATTTACTTAGTATTTTATATTTTCTGATACCGCTTTCAGTTTTTATATTAAAGGAGTATCAATAGCAAGATTATCATTCGAGATTATGAAGATAGTGAATGAAAATTAATTAAGATATTTTTTGTTAACATTTCGGAAATTAACGATTTGATTGTACATTTAAACTGTTCTGAGAGTATAAAATCGTATAAAAGTTTTATGTAAAACATGCCATTACTAACATTAAGGGCTGAATGTTGTCGCTTGCCAGTGCATACTTGTTTATAAAAAAATCAAGTTCTCGATTTAAAATTCAAAATGTTTCTATTCTAGCGATCGCGACCTATCGTTGTTTATTTACGTTGCATTTTAAATAAAACTTTGCAGTGTTAATTTTAGAGTAGATTTTCGTATAATTTATATTTTTATTTATGTGTGTGTTTAAGTATATACCTAATAATAGAGGTGGTATAGGCGATGGAAAGTAACCCGTCAATGCTTCGGTTGTTACGATCTTTTAAAGTCAACTTACTTTACTTTAGTTAACAGAAATAGACGTATTTACGCCTTTCAATATATCTTGATATTTTATAGAGCTAACGAAACTTTCAACAATTTGTGAGAGTTAATGTGACATTAAATACAATATAAGTTTTGAATTAGGTACCTAAAAGTTTTTTTTTCCGTCTTGTAACGAGAATTCCGGATAATAACTCAGAAGTTTGCTTCCTCGTCACTCTCAACAACACTTAAAATCCTTATAAGTTTCTGATACCCATGTATGTTGACAAAAAAGGACCCAATAATTGCTTTTACTTAAATATATTTTGCTTCAAACCTTTCCATGTTTCTAACGGAACCCAAACTTTATTGACTTCTCTAAGTTTTATAATATATCAGACTTTAATTTAACAAATCTCTCTCAAAAGGTGACTATCCTGCATCGTCTTTCTTAGAAATAAAATAAGAATGCAGAATGTCTACTTTTCAAATAAGTAATCTCCACTCTAACGACCTTAGAGCTGCACTATCGATATCGCACATACTCGTACCTAACCCGATTACCTGCATTATCGATATATCTCAAAGTTAAGCATCACCAAGTTCCATACATGTTATTTCCACGCATGTCCGGTGTGTTCAAACATCGTCCAATGTAGCAAAAAGATTGTCTTACGAGGTACATTCCCACAGTACGGACGACGTTTTTTGCTAACACTGCCCTAGGGCTGTGAGAATTGCTATTTAATTTACTTAATTGAGGAGTAAATACTATGGTATATGCAATAGCATTTTTGCTGCAATGTTTTGAGATACTTTTCCTAAAAGAATGGAGCATCCATTACTTGGTAGACAAGGCAAATTCATGCGTCGAATAATTGACATAGAAAAGATAGATGGATAGTGTGTGGAGTGATTTAGAAGAGAAGGGAGTCAGTGACAGCAAGCCGGCTGATAGGATAGAAAGATGATGTTGAATAATTGATAGAAATCTGTTTTATCAGGTATCCTATAAAAAATACTACAGGCCAAGATTTTATTACAAATTTTAAGCCAACAGAGCTAAAATTTTAAAGATAGATCGATAGAAGATGATTTTTATAGAACAAATACTTTACGACTCATTGGACATTGAGCTTCAAAGTTCTAAGAAAGACACCTAACTCTTCGTTTCCTGGAGGCTATAAAGTGATAGAAATACAACACTTGATTGAATCTGATTCCATCAGGCAGCCTGTTCTTGCCTTTATTACGCAGATAGCTAGTGGTTTATTTTCTATAATGTACTTGATAGAAGTAGGCCCGCAATGTGGGGCAAATCTTGTCGCTAGGTGGTGAAACATGCATCCGTGAAAGTCACTATTAAATCGCAGCTATTATGATAATTATTAGATCATAAAAATAATGGTTTCTAGACCTATATTTTCAGTGACTTATCTATGTGGTAGGTACTAGGTTTTGACCGCAGCTTCTCCCGCGTTCAATTGGCCTATAAAATTTTCCAGGGTTCAATCTATCTGTGTTTCAAAATTCATAAAAATCGGTCTAGCGATTTAAGCGTGAAAGCTTAACAAACAAACACTCACTTTCGCATTTATAATATTAGTAAGGATACAATCTACAAAAATAAGTACATAATAAAGGAGATTTTATCTATTTATCTATAATATTATAAAATTCCATCATAATATTTATAGAATTCCATTCATTATTACTAAAGTTATTGCTATAGACATAAAATAGGCTTGGCTAAATCTAGACGTCTCCTACATTATCATCATCACAATAATAAAAAGACACATTTATGAAATAATATTAAATTACGACATTAGCTGTGACACATTATTGAGGATTTGGACTGATTGATTGAAACATTTCCAGTGCTCATGATTTTTTAGTGTATCTAACTACCTTGACTTTTATTATTTGAATGCTATATTAGCATGAAATAATATTCCTATCAAAATATACAATAAATACGATAACAAATAACAGATTTGCATCGATTACGAGGCTGCTAACGTTCTTGAATTGTTCAGGCGATGTTCAACAATGCGGTCATGCATGTTCGCCAGTAACACAAACAGAAACTGCCCGGTAGCCTCAATTGAACAATAAAATGATGGTGCATCCCTATAAATCCCGAGTCCCAACACATCATTTACTCGACTTCGCACGTGGCGGGCCGTGTCCAATGTTGTCAGCGTCTGTGCAGGGCGGGAAAGTCGGCGGCCATTTTGAAAAAAGTCGTTCAACTAGTGTCTAGTCGGCCGGTCGCATGTGGAGCGTACCTTTTTATATTTTTTAATTGCGTTCCGTTTCTGATAGATTTATGTTTTATTGCATATTTTTTATTTTTTATTGAGGAAAAAAATGATTTATTTTATTTATTGGCTGGGTATAACTATTAGGGATTGATGCCTTTTCCTGTTCACTTGAGATTTAATGCGGTTTAGAAATTGTGGTACAGCTGTTTATGGGATTGATCAGATATTTATGTATGAGAACTGAGAAGTCGTTAAAATCGGAGCGAAACATTTCAATGCTTCCGAAGTTTTAGTTTTATTTCATGAATAAAGAACATACATAAAATGGAAAACAAAAAGTGCATCGTTAAAATAACTTCACCTAAAGGAACTCCATTTACATAGCCACTATAAAATTCATCCAGTTTTATAAAACTAGTACTACCGTTAAATTCTAAAGCGCATTTTATTTCTATAAATTAAAAACAAACAAGAGTCTGGCCATATTGTCCGTCTGTCATCGGTTGCGTTTAGTGATGTGGTCGAATGAAGTATCGATTTATTAAAAAAATATTACGCGACATCGATCGACGGGGCGCCCGATTACTCGATTACCCACTGCTCGAGGCCTGTAAGGTAGCGCGGCTTGTGGCGCGATGAGCGAGTTTTTAATATTTTTATTTTTACTCTGTGACGATGAGTACTTTTGTAGAAAAAGGCTAGCAGAATAAAGAGTAGGTAAACAATATGCACGCTAAGAAAATGGTTTGTAGTGTATTGCACGGAGTTTCATACTTGGCAAGCAATATCAATTTAACTGCAATCCTTATCCTAATGATATAAAACGATACTGCATGTTATAGTCAAATAGATCACGAAATAGATAAAGCCCATAAAATAGAAAACATTATTACTGGAAATGATTAATTAGTCTATTCGAGTGTATTCATAAACTAGGCTGAGTCATTCGATACAAAACGGTCCATTGTTGGTAAAATAATATATTAATTCAATGGGTACCGATCAAGATATACATTGTACAAATATGTACACAGTTCACTCCCACCACCCGCTTCTTCTCACAGTAGCTAACCATTTATTTCGACTTCATGTAAATGTAAACGATCCTAAAAAGTTCCTTTTCGAGTTCGACTCGTAATAATCGACCTTTTTTGAAGCAATATGTTATAACAGCTAACATTCGAACGCATAAGAATTTAAACTAATTCCAAAATTCGATTCAATTTGCGGGGTTTTTGTTCGATTTATGAATCGCTGGGAAAATATCGATATGATTTTAATGATATGTATTGGGAATGCTTTCACTAGTATTTTTGCATCAAACGTGAAAATGGTTACTTGTTTTAATTTATTAGTTCATTAGTGATGGGAAAAGGCAAAGCAGTTTTTAATCTGGCAGCACCGTTATACGTCAAACGTAAATTATTTTTATCAATCATCATAAGTTACTCTTTCTGTCTCCCCTTTCGAACACCATCATGAATATAATCCAATGTTTTAAAAACTTTATAGGCGAATGGCCGCGCAGTACATTAATGTATCTCGTTTGCGTATAATTATAGCATAAGAGTTGAATATGGCATGCTAATTGCTTTTAAATTTCGTTGCGACTCCATCGAAACATTAAATGAGTGTTTACGGCAAAAGGATTTAAAAATATACCGGCAAACTTGGATGAAATCGGTTAAGGCGCGCATTTTCTGGTAAAAATCATGGTTTTATGTAAAAATTTAAACTCTTAATGGATTTCTCCTAGGAATATTCGTTGTCATAATTTTAAGCTCCTACAATGATCAGTCGGAGGCAGATGAAATGTTGTCAATATTAATTATGCCTTTCTTAATGACGCAAGGCACAAGNTTTCTCCTAGGAATATTCGTTGTCATAATTTTAAGCTCCTACAATGATCAGTCGGAGGCAGATGAGATGTTGTCAATATTAATTATGCCTTTCTTAATGACGCAAGGCTTGTGCCTTGCGTCATTAAGTCAAGGTAGAAGAGGGACCACCCCGCATTTATATACCTACCTTTTAATTTGTTTTGGAACAAAAATGCAAATCAGCGATATAATTACAATCGTCACTGCAATTCGGCCGTACTCTATTACCTACAATCGATTAGCTTCACTTTTTGTCGGTCCCAAAATAGATCGGGCGATCGCGAATCGTTAATTCGTCACCAAAGTCTATGGTTATTAGTTAAACAAGGTTAAAGCTTAATTATAAATTGTTTTGGACCAAATAATCGATTCAAGTATTGCGGTATCTGTATATTTCTAGATTAATGTTGCCAGATTCGGTTCAAAAGGCTTTATTCTAAAGTCTGGCCTGTATCTTAGTCAGATATGGATGTGTTAAGAATAGGTTATAACCTTAGTAAGTTAACGGGCTTAGATTTAAACCCAACCTTTAACCAGTCGACACCTTATCCGTTAATCCATTGTCAGTCATTGTATACCGATTCTGAATCGATTTGAAATATCGATAAAAAGACTTGTGTCGCCGAACGAAAACGTTCATTGCTGGTTTTTAATTGAGGTGGAATCATTCGATTTACATATCGAGAATCGACATGATAAGTATTAAGTAGGTTTCGAATTTTATAAAAAGTTTAAGTTGCTTTTCGAATGAATGGAATGAAACGGACCTAGTTGGTGAGGGGGACGCTTGCATTTGTTTCAGAATTTATTCATTATTATTCTCATGAAAATAGCTATGAAATGTTANGGTTTCGAATTTTATAAAAAGTTTAAGTTGCTTTTCGAATGAATGGAATGAAACGGACCTAGTTGATGAGGGGGACGCTTGCATTTGTTTCAGAATTTATTCATTATTATTCTCATGAAAATAGCTATGAAATGTTGAGAGCTTATATATCAGGAATTTTAGTGGTTACAAAAAACATCCTGTCGAGGACATGGTGTAAGATATTTGTATGAAAATTAAAGTGAGTTTACGGATTTATTTTAACAATTAATCTGTCAATATTTGGTATGTTGGAAGGAATGTTTCTCTTACCTCTGATAGCATAAAAACTATAAGGTACGAATTAGTAACGAACATTTTGTCAAGAGTAAACTGGATACTGCTCGTTCTTCATTAGTTTTTTGCCTTTTTTTTGATATCGGGATGAAATCCTCATGGATGGCCCCTGTCTTGGGGCGGGCGGAGGGGTCTGTCAGATTCTTACTGACTAAAATCACCTCGGTGTTCCATCTCCCACCTACGCCCCCGGCGTAGGTGGGAGAATCGCAGGAACGGATGCGACTTCCGTAATCCCCGGCTGGTGCCGGCCCGCCCTCGCGGGCCACGTCGCGTCAGCGGGGGGAGTGAGGTGTTTAACTCCCCCTGCTACGTCAAAGAGGGGCGCACGGGAACGCCACGCGCCGCCATCTCGAGTCCGGATAAATGGGGGGCGACGGACGTCCCCAAGTCTACCGCCCCTGGACCCAGTTAGGGGGGCCAGACGAGGACAGCGTATGCCCACCCTTCTCCGACGCCCGATGCGCCTGCTGCGGGCCGGGAGAGGGGCCGAGATCCCTTTCCGCAGCCTCCTTCTGCGCGATAACTGCTTCGCAG
>NDFZ01003059.1:0-23120 GCA_002192655.3 Mamestra configurata | reverse complement strand
CGTATTTATGTTTGTTACTCTTTCACGTCAGAACGGCTGAACGGATCTTGATGAAATTTGGCACAAAGATAGATTATAGTCTGGAATAACACATATACTTTTTATCTCGGGAGTATGTTCCCTTGGGATAATTTTCGACATTTACGCGGGCGGAGCCGCGGTCGACAGCTAGTATGAAATATTACTTAAAAAAGTAACATACTCTACCTCTCTTTACATAAACACAACCGCTGGACAAGTTTATGATTATGTTACCTTAGATTAGCTTCTAGTTTTATCCTGTGGCCAATCAGGTGAAAAATAGTCAAAAACCTTAGTATATAAAACAATAGTTAAAAACAGTTCATATAGAGAAAGTATGTTCGAAATTAGATCAATATAACTTGCAAACATTACATTTAAAATATCTATCAATTTCACAAATAAAAATGCTGGACAAAACCATGTCATACTAAATTCATGTTTATATAGTAAACTACACATTAATATCATAAATTTCACTCGTAATCCCTTTCAGTCGAAGTACTCTCATTAAAAACCAATTAAATGAAAGGTTGGTAAAACATAAGTATCTAATTGTTCGTGAAATTATTGTGAATCTAAGTAAACGCCTCATTTATAAATATCGGTGTTATTCAAAAGGTCTGCGGCGAGGTCCATTGCTTGCAACATTTAGTATTCAAAGGGTCGTCACACATTTTATTTGAGAATGCGGTTTTGAAATTAAATTGCACGAAAACCTCAAATATATTTTAATTCATTAAATGTTTTGAATTCAATTGTAGCATAGATTTGAATAGATGTGAGTTTTATGTATAGGTATTGCAATCTGAATTTCATTTTAATGAAAATATCAATAAATATTTTAGGCTTAGAACATGGCTATTCTAGGTAAAAAAATGAAGAAAACGTTCACCTTTCGACTTAACTTAGTTGCCTTCATGACAACGGAAACAACTGTCAAGTCGATGTTTCAATAAATAACAAGTTTTGTTTCCTACCCCAGTCAGAAAATATCTTCCATTCAACTCAGTCTACATGAGGTCCTATTAAAATAGATTGACAAACTTTTACAAATCATTCAGAACACCAAACTAACGACAATGGTAAAAAAAAATAAGAAACACGCAATAGATACTTTCAAGAAAAAAAAACAGCTAACGAAAATACACTAAACATGTTGGTTACCCAATGCTTAGTGTTAAACACATTTCTGTCTTTGTCTAAACTAATATTATAAAAGGAAAGATTTATTTATTTGTTTGTTTGTTTATTACGATTTGGCTGAAAAACTAATCAACCGAATTTAAAAAATATTTCGCCATTAGAAAGCTACATTATTAACTTAGGCTATATTTTGTTATCGAAAAAAAAAGAGATCTTTAAGATATTTGCAATATTGTAACCCAAAGTAGCAAAATTTTTGCCTAATAAATTCATTATTTGGCTATAAAAAGTACAGGACCCTCCTGTACTTTTGTATAGATAATAATTAGTACTTTATATTCTATTATTAGTATTTTATATATTTCTAACTATTATGGTTAATTCACAATTACCGTTTTTTGTTCAAATTAACAATAATAATAAAATCCAGGGTGGGACGGTATGGCTCGCTGTCCGATTACCACCAGGCCCAGGTCGATGGCGCGTTTTGTTTCACGCGCGCCTCAAAGAGATGTCAGCATAGAAGACGGGGCCCGCTAGGGCCAGAGCCTGCCAGGGTTGCGGAATTTGTTCGAAAGAGTCACCGCGGCCCTGGAACGCAAAGGGCTTTAGAAGGAACACGGATGGGTTTTAGTCAGTAAGAGTCTGACACGCCCTTCCGCTCCACCCAGAGCGGAAGAAGTCATNATTTGACGATTTCCCAACCTTAAAAAAAAAAAAAAAAAGGGTGGGACGGTAATTTTGGTATCATGATATTAATCCTTATCCATTTAAATGGTTTGATAATTAAGCTTGATTATGTACATGTAAACTACACTTTAAATTATTCAAATGGGACCTTTCGCTTAAAAGTTACGATGGGTATAAAAATGCACGAAGTAAGAAAAATGTTGCGGTTTGAGCGAACTGAAGAGAACCTTAATGCTTGGTATGATAAAGTTGATACACGGCATTAATGATTTTATAAAAATAGAATAAGAAATGTTTGGATTTTTCTCAAATAAAACCCTAAAGGCGCGAAAAGAGGTGATGAAGTTTTTAGGGGAGGACATTATTCAATGTACGTGGAAATTGGTATGAACTAACTAAAAGTGGGATAATTTAAACAGATCTAATATTTTTTTGTAAATTAATCAAAGTAAACGGGGTGAACAGTTACGCTGATCCTGAGAACACAGAATCAGCAGCAGAAATAGCTGGGTAATTAATGAAAATTATAGGAAATCAGGTTCAGGGCGTGAATTATAAAATAAAGATACGTTTAAATNTGATCCTGAGAACACAGAATCAGCAGCAGAAATAGCTGGGTAATTAATGAAAATTATAGGAAATCCGGTTCAGGGCGTGAATTATAAAATAAAGATACGTTTAAATTTTCAAATAATATCGTTATATTTCAAACTTGAACACGTTTCAATGGGAAGGTTTAGTGTCTGATGCCTAACACAGCCAGTAGAGAAAAGGGAACTATCTAAGGGTGGTTGTTGGTTTTATACTTAACTTAGTGACAGTGTTGCCATTATTAAAAAGTAACAATCGATTAATTTTTGCACACATAAAATCGACTAAATACCAACAAAAATCGTAGTCGTTGTGCTTAATTTTCCAAAAATAAACGTTAAAATGGAGTAGAGGTGACGTTGAAGGTTGTGGAGTACCTACTATCAGTCGCGGGCGAAGTGCTAGTTATCTTCTCATAATTCTGATAAACTACAAAATACATTTTGTACTTCAAATGTGCAAGCGCATATGACCACGTCAAATTAAAATCCATTGATTTTAATGAGACCTAATATTAGTGAAGGAAGAGAATTGAAATATGGTAAGTAGCTAGAAGTGTGGTAAGTTTCGTAAAAATTAAAAGATATTCACCATCTTATTTCCACCTATTTATTTATCAATACAAATTACTTGATAGTACTGTAGATTGCATAAAATAAATAAAATTATCATCTGGGTAGGCAAGCATCAAAATATCGCAAATTGAATGTAAACTCACCATTACCAAAATAATTACTTCATTTACGCCCTGCATTAAAACAAAATGAGTTTTGTGGTTTACAAAATAATCAGGTTTTTGTTTACAGCAATTAATATAATAGTCTCTTTCCAGTAGATTCAGCACCCATGTAGATTTGTAATTTAAAGGTTTTTAGTAGAGTACATACTGAATAGTGTAAGTCTTCTATTTTGTGATATTAACGCTGTTTTTATCCGGTAGGCATAATTGGCCATTTTTGATCGCAACATTTCCATTTTTTTTTAAAACGGTGCAATTGGTTTCATTTCTCTCTCATCATAGTCATCATCATCACTCCACCTATCCTAAATATTGTAAAAAGTAATATATTATTACCATGCAGAAGCATACCTGTTTTTATTTCACAAAAAAACGACACACAGCTTGTGACAAGACAGCACTAGGTATCGACGAGGATTTGAAGAAAAAAGGTAGTTCACAAGACTACTTTAGCGCTTAACCCAGCTTTCAAAACTACCCCTTCCAGTAGTATACGGCCTCTCTGTTAATGCTACAATTCGGAAAACTTCTCAATTGATGCCCCACTTCGAAGAATCGTGGATTGCAAACTTTTACCGAGTTTAGGCTTTATTTTAAAATGTAACTACGCTTTTTGGTGAAGTTTGAAGTTGATTTTGTATTTTCGTTGTCTGCTTTCAGTTGGAGATTGATGTTATTTTTGTTGCAGATGCGGGTTTTGGGGGCATTTTTTTACTTCTCTTGCATTGATAGATACGATTGGCTACGATTCGAATCCAATTCGTCTTTGCTAACGATGAAACGAGATTTTTCGCAGTTCATGCCACATTAGCTCGCGATTGCAAAACATGGTTTCCGATCTTTTCGCGGATTCGTTTGCGCCCTTAGATTAAATTCAAAACACTTAAAAGTACAACGTTAGATAATAATCTGAAATAACGATAAACTACAAATATCTTCAATTTCGTGTCGATAGCAAATATTCAATCATTTAACTTTTTTTTTTAAAGAATACACCGTGTATTGTTTCATTCCAATTGTCTACAAGAACCACTGCATAATTATTATCACAATTTAGTATTTAGAGTTATGGGCTGGGGTAGATCACAAACATATCTCACGATAACGTACTTTTTATACGCCTACCGCAAGGGCTAGTTTGTCGTGTGATAAAATAATACTTGAAGGATTTGGGGGAGCCCTAGGCCAGCAGTAGGACAATACAGGCTGAATAAAAAAATCGTACTTAACGTACGCTAGAACCAAGCGGATCCCATTTCTTAATGCCTTAGTATAGGACTACTACCAGTGATACAAACTTCATCAATTTATTAACAAATAGCCGAACATTTTTTCATCAGACTTTCACAATAAAAATATTACTAGGATTATGTACACATACACGTCGCAGCCAAATAGCTTAATCAGCCGTTTAATTGGCTGCATTAGTGACATCCCGGCATCTAATAGAATAGCTAGGCAAATGACTCAGTTCAATATCGTTTAAAGACTTGTTTAGCCAAGTAGTGGTTAGGTTCGAATGGTATGACGGGAGCTAGAGTGAGCGAGTGAAGCAAGCGAACTTAGCTCAAGTTAGGTTCCTTTCTCCCTGTCGTTTCGTGCGACGCAGGTCCTCTCGGGGCATGGCTGCTTCGGGAGGTTCTTGTGTCGCATAGGCAGGGAGCCGGACGCTCGATGCCACCACTGCGTCGACTGTCGGGAGGACACGGCACGGCATACGCTTGCAGAGTGTGCAGCTTGGGAGGAGCCGCGCCGTGCCCTCATCTCTGTTGTAGGCGGTGACCTCTCGCTGCCGGCCGTAGTCCATGCTATGGTCGGCGGTGAGGAGTCCTGGGACGCGGTGGTCTCCTTCTGCGAGACAGTTATCGCGCAGAAGGAGGCTGCGGAAAGGGAGAGGGAGATCACAACCGCTCTCCCTGCCCGCAGCAGGCGCATCGGGCGTCGGAGGAGGGCATACGCTGCCCTCTTCCGGCCCCCCTAACTGGGTCCAGGGGCGGCGGACTTGGGGATGTCCGTCGCCCCCCACTCATCCGGACCCGAGGTGGCGGCGCGTGGTGTTCCCGTGCGCCCCTCTTTGACGTAGCGAGGGGAGTTAAACACCTCACTCCCCTCGCCGACGCGAGGTGGCCCGCAGAGGCGGGCCGGCACTAGCCGGGGATTGCGGAAGTCGCATACGTTCCCGCGATCCCCGGCGTAGGTGGGAGATGGAACACCGGGGTGGTTTTAGTCAGTAAGAGTCTGACAGACCCCTCCACCCGCCCCAGTGTGGAGGATTTCCATGAGGATTTCCCCCCGATATCAAAAAAATAAAAAAAGTTAGGTTCCTTTAAATCCTGCAGACAGAAGTCACGCGCAGCGAGGCTCCGTCTCGTCTAGGTTAGAATGTTAAATTGATTATTTTTAGAATTTCTAATTCCCAAATATAAATATGTACTTATTTCATATATTTTCGGCACACGGCTACCCTATTCTGTGAACGGCATCCGCCAGCCTGTTCATTAAATGTGGTATTGGATGCATTGGCTGGATGTCATTTAGGCCGCTGATTGAACGGCGCCGTTCAATAAAAAGGCTAGGCAGCCTATTTAACGGTTTATTAAGCCAGATGTCTGCGACATACATAATAATAATGTAATAATAATTCACGAATCGAAGTAAGAATGATGTAATGACAAAAACAAGCGCGACTTCCGGCCGGTTTCAATAACGGAATATCTACCTGTAACCAACTGTCAAATTAGCTACCAACAGTAGCTGAAACGTCATGTTTGAAAGGCAAACACGACGTTCGATGACAACTCATCATACAGTTTAATTGTTTGTTTAGCCCCATCGCTTGCTAGTAGTCGTAGTCATTTGTTCTCCTCATGTGTGCAGGTGACTGAGCATGCAGCGGAAGGTATGATGCACCGCATGAACACTGTAGATTGTTACCATCCGAGAACCCGCACCTTTCTATTTTTTTGTCAACCTGAGAAAATTTAAAATTCTATAATAAATACAAGGGAGCAAGCGCACCACAAGGGCTGGTTCGAGGTGGTGGAGGGGACGAGTGTTAGTAAGGATATTGGGGACACTTCTGCCCAGCGAGGGACACTACAAACTGAAAAAAAATATATCTACGCACATGACGCACTTAGTTTGTCATTTTAATAAGGTATTGCTTGAATATGTTTAATAGAAGGTCAAGTATTTTCTTTAACTTAATTAAACTATTAAAATCACTTCAATACTTACTTTACATTACATTTAAAAACAGTTTTCCATTCTAGTTCTTTCTAAGTACGTACACAAGCATATAAAAAGGTTCCACGAAAAAATATATTAAACATTTAAAAATATTCTTTACGAAAGCTCTCAAACCCAACAGGGTGCAAGCGTGCCCATGAATAATTATTTGACCCTCTCCAATTAAAAAAGTGCCGAGTGGGTACAGGTATTTAGCACTTCACAAACCTTGTTATTTGTGAATCATTTAACAAAAATACGAGAAAAAAAGGCTAAGGTGACTTTAGATGTGTGCCAGACGACTGCATGAATAAAGAATAAGTTTTTACTATGTATTATTTACGAAAATTAGTACCAAACTTTTAAGTGTAATGTTTAATCACATAATAAATGCGAAAGTGTGTCTGCCTGTCTGTTAACTATTTACGCTTAAACTGCTGATCCGATTTTGATGAAATTTTGTACAGAGTAGGACATAGCCTACTTTTTGTTGCGAGAAAACAAAACTACATTGCTTTTTGCCAAATTTCGTGATTCTAGGTCAACGGGAACTATCATATAGGTTTTCAACCCAAAACCTATAGGGTACTTCCGGTTGACCTAGAATTGAAAATTTTGGTTAAAAGTCTTACAGCACAAGTAAAGGAAAATTCGGAAAAATAAAAAAAAATGAAAATTAAGGTAAATTTTGGTTTTCGCGAAAATCTATATTTGCCCATATTTTTTATCGTGTTGACTCAGGATCTTGATTTTTATACACCTAAAAGGGACTAGACCTCAGTATCTGGTATAAATTTCCACTTGCTAGGTCTATCCGTTCCTGAGAAAATTGGTGGTGGACACACTGACACACGGACAAGAGAGTGATCTTATTAGGGTTCCTTTTTTTACCTTTTGTGGTACGGAACCCTAAAAAAGGCTTGAAAAATTTGAAGTAGAGGATGAAAGGTTGATGAAAGTCCATCATTATTGAAGCTAAAAACATGAACCTTTGTATTGAGGCAGTTGATAAAATAAATAAACATATTAAGCGTTTTTGAAGAATTTGTATAAAATAGCTGCCCTAATTAACTATTCCACGCCAAAGAAGTCGCGGGCAAAGGCTAGTAAAGAATAAGTTTTTAACAATTATGTATTATTTATGAAAATTAGTACCAAACTTACTAAGTTTTAAGTGTTCGTTTTAACCACATAATTACCTGGTATCACACTTCACATCACGTCACACAATCACACAAATATTATAAAGGCGAAAGTTTGTGAGTGTGTGTGTATGTTTGTTACTTCTTCACGCGCAAACGGCTAGACCGATTTAGATGAAATTTGGTATAGAGATTGTTTGAGTCCCGGGAAAGGACATAGGATTCTTTATATCCCGGGAGTATGCTCCCTTGGTAAATTTCGACATTTACGCGGGTGGAGCCGCGGGTGGTAGCTAGTTTATAATAATCGTTAAAACAGAAAGATGCCAAAAAAATATTCAGAAGAAGCTTATACGTTACGTGCTACATTATAACTCGCTACGATGTCGCAGGCGTTCGTAGTCGCGGCGCAGCAGACAGCGTACCTAATTTGTTTAGCAACGCTATCTGCTGCGCCTTTGTTTAATTTTTATTCCAATAAACAAATTATCAAAATTATTGCCTTTCACTTTCCAAATCAATGATTAAAGCAAGTTCCTTGACCCGTGAAGCTAAAAACTAAAACCGTTTAGACGTAAAGTAAAAACATTCAAAGCATTTCAAAGACCAAAGTCTTTGAATCGAAATCTGAAAACGTAATCAGATTTAAGTTTTCATCGCATTTTGTATTATAAAACAAACCTTTGATGGTGTTTACAAAGAAAAAATTAAAAAGACGTCAGGTTTCGTTTTCTAGAAGAAAGTGAGAAAATACAGGAGTTTGTTTATAAGCTGTTTTTCCCATGAATAGTTAATAATTTTGTGGAGATAATTCAAACGTCTATTTTTATACTTCTTTGTTTGTGCGTATCAAATGGGCTATCTCTTTCCGTGATATTTAAAGGGTAGTCAAATGGCTGAAGCTTCCTCGAAATAGAACAAGAATTCAATGAGTCCGAGCGATGTTTAAGATATTCCACACTCTACAGATATCAAAATCAAGCATTTTTCAAATATAGGTCGGTACATTCCTCCATTGAAATACTTTTACGCTACTACGCCAATGTAGAAAGTTTTTAAGTATCAGGGCGTATTGCCGGTGAGGACTTATGTGTCTGGAACGTGAAATATCTTGCGCACTATGGGTCTCATCATATGGGGGGAAAGTCACTCAACGGGCAATTGTGAGGACTATACCCGGACTTTCTTTGCGTGACTGAATCAGAAATGAAGAGATCCACTTGAGAAACCAATGCCTAAAGGATTGGCGCTAGCTGAGTCACTTCCAGCAGCGGACGTCTTTCGTTTGAAATATCTACGATAGTAATGATGACTACACGACTATATTGATCCGCTTGAGAACTGGCGCTTGAAGCCCGTAGAATTGGCGCTTAAGGGCGGCCATGTCCAACAGTGGACAAAGATGTCCACTGTGAAAACGGCTAAAATGATTATGATGTTGATAACTAAATTATATTGCTCGCAGAACAGATGGTCGATGCCACTCCAGAACTTTTCGGCCCCATCGACCAGCCGGTACGCGGCCGCCAGGCCGCATCCCGGAAAACGTAGCGTTGGCGCGGTCTCCCACAAGGTGGACTGATGACCTGGTGGTGGTGAAGCCGATGCATGCGAGACGCACAGGACCGGTTGTTGTGGCGACACTCGGTCTACTGCATGTCGGGAAGGCATTCAATCGGTTAACTGTTAGTCGAACTAGTGGTTTGTCGACCAAATGAATGTCGAGGTAGCGTTCTGTCGAGGTAAGCTCCATCGGCTTACTGTTCTGTCGGTCTACTGCAGGTCGGTAAAATGATCTGTCGAGATATCGTTCGTCGGGATTTTGTTTGTCGGAGTAATTTGGTACAATCCGTGGCCTATGTCCGGCAGTGGACGTTTTACGGCTGAAATGATTATGATATTGAACGACTAAGCTACTCTTGCAGATAGTGCAGATCATTCGCTCCACTCAGTAATAATTTACGCAAGACCATAAACACTACTTCACGATAAAAAGGAATACATCCAACGAAAACTATTGGACTCTGTAGAGCCAACGAATATCCACTATCCATTTTATAGTCCTCTCTATATAAATATCCCAAGAAGCAACATAAAGTTTATAAGCAGTAAACGCTAGACTATCATTTATTTCGTCGCTTCGGGTTTATTGCAATTTATAGATAGATAGATGGATAGATATTTATTCAGTAAAAGACGGTATTATGGACGAAATGGAAAAAACGTTTCTTCGTTTTTAACACCGACTTTCGAAATTTAAGTTATTTTATATTTTGTAGTTTTTTTTTTATTTGGATTTCGGTTGCTTTTTTTTGTCAAAAAGTTTTTTTTTGTGGTCTCCACACCTAACCACACCACTGTAAAGTCACAAGAAAAAAAAACGGAATTCCGTTTACTTGGATGATATGTCATCCAAGTGAACTTCATTGCATATTTTTTCCAGCTATTTTGATGAAATTTCTAGGGGACCAATCGGAAAGTATATAATAAAAGATTTTTTGAAATCGGGTAATCTGTAACAAAAAAGGGGTTTTATTATTTCTCTAAGTGCTATGTGAGCACCATCTTCTTAGCCTTGTCCCATGTATCTTTTGATGCGCCGATCACATTGTCTTCGTCCAGTCTCCGCTGTCAATCGTCACGCTATCATTCACTCTTGAGTTTCATATCATTCCTCGTCCATCTAATTTTTTTGGCCTTTCTTCCTCCCCATCCATCCATGTCATCTCTAAAAACCATTAAAATTCGTTTTATAGCTGCGAAAACACCATTGTCTCTTTCATCCGCCATGACGCTTCGACTTTGAGAGTCATTAAACAGATTCCATAAAGGTGTTTTACGATCCGTGAAGACTTGGCGCTGCGAGCCGCGTGATGCTTAAAGGACCAAACGAAAAATGGGTGCAATGAAAATTCAAACCATAGATTTTTGGTACAGGTTCCGTAGGTATACGAGTACACTCGATAAAAGTGTGATTTCAGAACTCATACCACGCTTCGGCTTATCTTATACGTACTATTTAGCAACCCGCCTCGGCTTGGGACGGGTAGCAGAGCTATAAGCTCCCAGTTGACATGTTTTTTTTCCGATATCTTTAACAAATATCGTCATATTTTAGCTAATTTACACATATAAATCTGTCAAATCACTCCGTCGTCCATTGTTTAAAACCGTATGGAAATCCGTTTGGATGTTTTTGAGGTTATCGCATACAGACAAACAGACGCGGCGGGGGGATTATGTGCTGGGTTTACCACGTGAGGGCACCGAGAGTTTGGAGTTGTGGGTTGTGGGTTTGAACCCACACAGGCACTTTATTTTGTCATGATCACTGTTTTGAAATCGGCATGTCCTAAATCCAAATATTCAAAGACATTTGACAGTCACCAACCCGCATTGAGCTCACGTGGTGGATTATAGCCCACTCCCTCTTTCAAAGAGTAAGCTCGTGACCCAGCAGTGGGCATGATTCATGACGCGGCAAAAATATGACTTGAGATGTGTCTCAAGTCATACATATTTTTGCCGCGTCAGTCTAGAATAATGTCCGACATTCAAATCAGAGACTTTAAACTTTTAAATGCTGCTTGGCTCAAACTGTGTTCGCAATGCGGTGTTCTGCGCAATGAAACTGGATGACATGTATAAAAATAGAACCATATTTTGGCTTTAGCTGGTTACCAATCGTTGAAGAAGTAATGTTTGAATACCTTTTTAAAGGAACCACCTTTTTTTTAAGGATGGGAATCATCAAACGACTTTTTCCGCTCTGGGTGGAGCGGAAGGGAGTGTCAGACTTTTACTGACTGAAATCCATCCGTGTTCCTCCAAATGCCCTTTGCGTTCGAGGGCCACGGTGACTTTTTTTTCGAAAAACTCCGCAACCCTGGCAGAAACAAACCACCTACCCATCATTTCTCCAGGTTGTCTGTAAAAGATTTGATCCGGACTTGCAGAGATATCCGTTAACTTTTAACTTTTTATACTATTGTATTATAGTACTTTTATAAGTTTAGAACATTATTTTTCTCAGGTTTTTCTAACAGAATTTGCGATAAAGGTTCAGATAATAAGGCAAGTTTTCTTTACGTTACAGATTATTTGAATTTGAAGTACTTTAAAAACAAGAACTATCTATCAAGCGAAGCTAAATTACAGTCAGTACAATAAAACAGCTGCAGAACATTCCAGAACAAAACGGAGGCATTTCTCCGTTAGCCTGCAGTAATGTTATCCATACCCCGAGTTAATTACGCCGCTGGGAATAAGACAAATATCTAGACTGAGACACAGGCAAGACTAGGAATTTAAAAGCCTGCAAAGTGCGTGGAAAATAGCATAACAGTGGTAGGTACTGTATATACCTAGAAAAAGCTGAATACTGAGATGAAGATTAGCAGAGAAGTATAGATGAAGAAGACGTCTTTTTTAGTATAATAGCTATAACAACAAATCTATACTAATATATTAAAACTAAAGAGTTTGTTTGTTTCTTGAACGCGCTAATCTCTGTAACTACCAGTCGCATTAAGAAGATTATTTTTATATAATATGATAGCCACGTTCACGAGGAAGGCTATACCTAAGGGAACGGGAAATACGCGTAGGTACGAAGTCGCGGGCAATAGCTAGTATTTTATAAATAAAATTGAGCCCCTATAAAAGAAACGTGATTATTTCGTTTGATGCTACGGAACCCTACGTGTTCGCACTCGTCCGATTCGCATTGTGCCGGTTTTTCATTTATTTTTGATAATAGTTATCAAAATAAATTAAAAAACCGTTAACAAAATGTGTAAACATTATAGGATGGATTTTTCAAGTGGGCGAGGATGTCGAATTCCGAAATCATGAGAAATGGCAAAAAATACTCAGTCTCGGGCCTGATTTTGATTAAAACTGAAACTGCATCATTGGTTTCTTTTATAAATTAATCAATCAGTTAGGTTTAAACGATTGGTAACGTCAGAAAATTAAAACGTGCCTTTGTGCATAAACCGGGAGGTCCGCCTGATGAAATGGCTTGTCCACCTTAGAAAGCTATAACATAATTTATATTCCAAGTCATGACCCGTGCCTCAAAGAGATGTCAGCATAGAAGACGGGGCCCGCTAGGGCCAGAGCCTGCCAGGGTTGCGGAATTTGTCTGAAAGAGTCACCGCGGCCCTGGAACGCAAAGGGCTTTAGTTGGCGTTGAGCACGGATGGGTTTTAGTCTGTAAGAGTCTGACACACCCTCCCGCTCCACCCAGAGCGAAAGAGGTCATTTGATGATTTGCCATCCTTAAAAAAAAAAGTCATGACCCGTGTCTCTCCAATAGAAACCTTCGAACTGAATTGAAGTATGGGCCTAGTAAAGTTGTTGCATATTTCAACAAGGGAGTTCTGGTATAAATACAGAAGAAATAATTTAAATAATCTGGCTAAACGCGCTCTTAAACTCAGAGATAAATCAGATCCGGTATTTATACGAACTGGTAAAGGTTCATTGCTATTGGCCGAATGCTTGGGCAAAGCCATAAACCAACTCCTTAATACCGGAAGCAAATCGAACTGGCAACTCAGACTTCAAGAAGGTCGTAACATTTGAATTGTAGCCGAACATAAATAAGAATTTTACTACGATTTGAATTTTTATTTTTCGAACTTCGATCGAACACTGTGTTGGCAGTTTTAAAAATTGTCTAGCTTTGCTATGGCTTGTTTTACACCTTTCAATCGTGGTTATGGGTTTGCCTTTTCAAATTTTAGAATGCATAGTGTGCATAGCTAAGGAGTGGAATTTCCTTACGGATTCCTAAGGGTTTTTAAGTCAAAAGTGAATTGGTTACTTCTAGGCAAGCGTGTTCCATCGTTGACCATTGCTTACCATTATAAAAGATAGTGGTCAAACGCAAGTCTAGATATCAAAAATAATAAAAAAGACGCCGTTTTGATATTGACAAGGCACAACATCTTGGGCATTATAAACCTACTAGAGTTAATTTTAAAGTTTCTTCGTCTTAACAAGATATCGAAATTATGCTGCCCCCAGCATCCAGCATCAGGTCCTAGCATTATGCTGAGCGATGGCCATTTTGCGCAGAGAGACGCATATCTTCCTAACTTGCATATTATGCAAGAACCCAGTCAATGTTTCTCACATTTATTAATTTTATGTATTTTTAATTTTTCTGAAAGAAATTGCCAATATAATTTTAAAATTGTTCGAAAAACAACGTGGTCACACAGATAGACACAAAGGGACTTCATTTAGTTTTATTTAACTACATTAGATGCACTCACCTGAATAACATTGAACCATCTTTTCAAAATCGATCTTCCATTCCATTACCTTTTCACTCCGAATACAATCCATAAATAAATACTAACAAATTAAAACTAAGAATCTTTACAAAACCTATTACTTACTCGCGTAAAAATATTAAAACCTCTTTTAGCCGTAAAAGGTTGCGTAAATTTTACTATCGGCCCATACTTGACGTGTTTCGGCTTGAACCGAATTATCCAGCGTTCGGATAAGAGGCGATTTACATCGGTCCGGGGAGACCAATTTATTTTATTTATTCGTTACATAAAACAATTAATAAGATCACTTTGGCAGGAGCGCCAAAGAAAATTAATTATGAAACGTTAATAAAATTCGATTTTTGTACGAAGTAGTGCCACCGGAAAATTGCAGACTTGCAGAATTTTTTAATAAATCTTATTAGGGCTCTCCTTTGCGTTCCCTAACTTTTTTTCCATAATCTAAAGTGCCATATTTTCTTTTGTCCATTTTTCCGAATAATAACTTGCCCGAACTTAATGTCACATAATATCACATGCCATAAAATTGAAATCCCTAAGTACAAAATGCCCTAAATTTTTTGACATAAATATAACAATTAATAATATACAACATTTAGTCCTAAATTCAAATAATTTAAAATGTATTTATTCTAATAATATTTTTAAAACAAATGTGTATCACAAAGCTTTAACATGAAAACATACGTACACCATGCATGGAGCGAGGAGGCTTGGGAAGCGGTCGCCTCCTTCTGCAAAGCAGTAATGCTAGCGAAAGAGGAGGCGGGCCGCGCGTGGTAAAGACAAGGCCTTCGCCCCAACCGCCGCTACAGAAGAAGACGCACCGGGCGTCGGGAGTCGCAGGGCGATCCCAGGCCACCATAGGTGCGGGTCTGCGGGCGGCAAGCGTTGGGTGGCTCGCTGTCTGATCACCACCAGGCCCGGGTCGATGGTGCATCGTGTTCCAAGCGCACCTCAAAGAGATGTCGGCATAGGAGACGGGGCCCGCCAGGGCCAGAGCCTGCCAGGGTTACGGAATTTGTTAGAGAGAGTCACCGCAGCCCTGGAACGCAAAGGGCTTTAGAAGGAACACGGATGGGTTTTAGTCAGTAAGAGTCTGAGACTCCCTTCCGCTCCACCCAGAGCGGAAGAAGTCATTTGATGATTTCATTGCCTTTCCTTCGCGCGGCCCGCCTCCTCCTTTGCTAGCATTACTGCTTCGCAGAAGGAGGTGACCGCTTCCCAAGCCTCCCAAAACAGGGCAGACCTCCACCGTGTCGCCCAGGCGATCCTCACAATGCTGACAACCGGGCGTGTCTTCCCGCCAAAAAGTGAGACCCCTGGACCAAGAGTTTGACCCATTGATCGTATGGCATACGGTAGATTTGTCCAGCCAAATTATTTATTTAAGCGTGCAAGCTGTCAGGGTGGAATCTTTGTTATATACTGTCTACGTCATGCACAATGAGGTACAGAATTTAGATTATAAATCTCAATTGATCACATAAACGTTGTCTCTCTAATTGTTTTATTGTGGACGGTGATGCTACGAAATTCATAAACATCAATCAAATTATTCACACAACTATTTATTACCACGATCTTCATTGTAAGTTAATGTAGGGTATCATTTATAACAATGATGCAACATGAAATTGGATTTAATAATTGCAGACTTATTTATGATCAATCCTAATCCTAACTAATATATTATTTATCTTTACGTAATAATATTATTAAGCTGAAGAGTTTGTTTGTTTGAACGCGCTAATCTTTGAAACTACCAGTCGAATTTGGAAAATTCAATTTTGTATACGATAGCTACAATCATGGATTGCTAAACGGGAACGGGAAATTCCTAAGGGAACGGAAACGCGCGTACGAAGTCGGGGGCAAAAGCTAGTATAATTATAAATGCTAAAGTGGGTTTGTTTGTTTGTTACCTTTTCACGATTAATTAATGGCTCTACGAGTTTAGATGAAACTTGGTACATGGGTAGATCACGTCCTGGATTGGACATCGGATACTTTCTATTTTTTTTATTGTTGATATGCATGCGTTTGACCACTATCTCACCTGATGGCAAGCGATGATGTGGTCGAATATGAAGCACACTTGCCTAAAAGTAAACTATTCACTCTTGACTTAATTACTTCCAGGATGTAGCTATCAGGAAACACAGAACCTGGCAGGGAATTTTGTGCGTGTACCGATGGCGCATTGCCGTACGTCTTGTGGTCCGATGATGGACAGGCTTGAAGGAATCTATGTATGCGATTCCGTCGCACACTCCCCAAAATGCGACCGATAGAAAAGTCAGGCTAGCAACTCGGCGTCGATGCTCAAGACTTTGGAGCTTTGACTCGACGAGCACATCATTGCCGATGATCCTCTCAGCATGTTTCTCAATTAACTCTCAACAACTCAATTAACACACCAAGCTGGTATCTGGCAGATCCGTCCTAAAGATGAGAGCACTACTCCATACACGATCGAACTTGCGCTTGATGAAGTTTAAGCAGCTGTTCCGGCGTGAAATACCGTCTCATTCCCCGGAGTATATTCTTTGGGATAAATTCATCTTCTTCTATAATGCTAAGGCCCCATTCTAAATTCTAGTCTCGTGATTACTTAAGCCTGCCATATATATGTATATGCGAAGTCACGTCAGTCATCATGCATGACGGTTCATTACGAAAGCAAACTCGTCATACATCACGGAGTTTTATAGTTAGGAGAAGTTAAGTCTTTTCCCATAAATAAGGTACAGTTTTTTGTATTTAAAGTGTAGGAAATTGAAATAAATTAATACCTGAAAAGTAGTCAACACGACTTTTCAGCGGGATAAGTGTATTTATACAGATTAGCATACAATCAATTACAATTAGCGTTGCCAGACGTCAGGATAAAACCGGACACAGTCAGGCTTTTTGGTAGCGTGTCCGGCCAAATTAGATGGTGTATGGCCTGTCCGGCTTTTTTTTATGCATTTGGCATGTCTAGTCTTGCCAAGGAGGTTACCCAGTTAATAGGTTCTAAAGGGGGACTGGAAGTCGACCCCAATATTGTTGTTTCATTAGAATTGAAGTAGATTTTCTTCTTCTTTTTTTTCTGGCAAAGGCAATTTGATTCTGGCAACCCTAATTACAATGCTTAGCGTTTTGACAAGTCTACTATGTTCTTCGCGCATTTAAGGCTGTGGAGCAGATGAGTTTTCAAAATATGAAGCAATGGATCAGGAATTGCCTTCGGTTGTGAAATAAATTGATGATGGTTTAATTTGTTACGCAATTAAGGTGCAGGTTTTCAGTTATTTAATTATACCTTGTATAATTATGTAATAAATTGTACATATGACCGCCTTTACTAGTATTTAACACTCGATCCATTTAAACGTTCGACACACTCAATCATCATCTGCCTAGCCTTTTTTCCCAACTAGATTGGAGTCGGCTTCCAGTCAGTCAGGATTCAGCTGAATACCAGTATTTTACGTGGAGCGGCTGCCTACCAGACCTCTACAACCCATTAATCTGGGTAACCACGGTACTCCTTGGCAAGACTGGTGTCAGATTTACTGGCATCTGACAATCCGTAACGACTGCCAAAGATCTACAAATGACAGCCGGGACCAACGGCTTAACGTGCTTGCCGAGGCAGGGAGGAAACTCGGTATGTTAAGAAGGTCACCCATCCACAGACCAACCTTGGCAAGCGTTGCTTAACCTTGATCGACCCGTGCAGTTGATATTCTTTAGCCACGAGCTCCTCAACGACACACTTAATGACATACACAATTACTTTCGTTTGTAAGCGTTTCCGGGAAACAACAGTAAGCTCAAACCCCAATTTCTGAGTTAATTAAGCATGGTTTAAAATCTTTTTACGACAGCATCTGTACGTGTTGCTACAGAATGAAATTGTGTTTAAAAACTGGCAGTCGAAACAGAAGCAACTGTATTCGAATCTCAAAACAAAGAAATTCATTTTAAAGAACATTTACACCATTTGTGAGTTTCATATCTTCAAAGGCAGAATTCAATATTTACTTACATATTAAATATTTATTATGAAATTCTGGCTCAAAGAAGAATTCGTGATATGTGAATAGACCTTATACCTCGTTGGTGCCAGTTAAGGCGAAGTTACACACTTTACGACGCATATTTTTATAAACGCACCTGACTTATTTTATTGGCAAAGTTCAAAGCTTATAAAACGTTCGACGTATTAATGCTGTACTGATGTTTTACTGCAGGTACATAAGTTTATTTTTTATTACGATACTCGAATTCACGCTGTATAATTTCGTACAGCGCCATCTGTAGATAAATAAAATAATGTTATCGCCTTTTTTCAATAAAAAAAAGCTACGATGCACGGAATAATAAAAACGACATTTATTTTTAAAGCCATTATTTCCGTACGAAAATTCAATAACTACAATTTTAATATACTGAAAGTAAATGTCACAATTGACAGTGTCAGAACTGTTTGCGATCTCCACGTATCCTTTTCAGCGCTACCAGCCAGTAGCATGTCGATAACAAGTAAACAGAGTGCCAATTCTACTAATCATCATACATCATTCGTCATTCATACATCTCAGTCGCAATCTGTCAAAAAAAAACACATTTTTCATAATATTTTGTCAGATTGTGACTGAGATCTATGCGAATGAATATAATAGAATAGAAAACATTTATTCGAAAGAGACACAAGAGTACAGCAACAAAGACAAATTGCACTGAGTGTCCCAATACCGAAAGGGTTACCTTCTCAGCATTTGCTGGGCGTCAGACACTCAGAGCTGGTTAACAGGTCTGTTGGCACCCCGCAGTGACACATGGATGAAGGTAAATACAATAAACAAAGAAATACTTAATTAAATATTGATCAGTTATGTTAAAATGCGTAAGTAAATTTAAAAAAAACTGGCCAAGTGCAAGTTGGACTTGCACACGAAGAGTTCCGTACCATAAGCCGAAAAAAACATGTTTCTTGTATACAAGAAACATACCCTTTTATTTTTAATTTCATTTCATTTTTATTATTTGTTGATATAGCGGCAACAGAAATAAATCATCTTTTATTTCTATGTACCGAGCGTGTTTCATGTAAGTGCTAAATAAATTTTATTCTTTATTTCTTTCTTTCATCTGTGAAAATTTCAACTGTCTAGCTATCACGGTACTTGATATACAACCTGGTGACAGACGGACAGACAGACAGACGGACGGACAGCGGGGTCTTAATAATAAGGTCCCGTTCTGCCCTTTGGGTACGAACCCTAAAAAATAATATAATTAAATAAAAGTTAGGAAAAAACTATGAAGTTAAAAGTATTCTTTAAATATCTATGTCGCATGGCGCATCAGTCGACCAATGGCAAGCCACGAACGTTGCTTAAAAATTCATATGATTGGCCCTCAGATTAAAAAAAAACTTCGAAACACAAGTACCTACATGACAGTCGTGATTTTATTTACATATTTTTATCATTTTATACTCAGGCCTATAAGTAAGTAAATAGTAGGGTGTAATAATGGGCGGCCTTATGCTGAAAGCGATCTTTTGCAGACAGCCTTTATATGAATTTGACTGTGAAGATTTATGTAGGTAAAATAAATAAATCTTTATTGATCATTTTCAAGTATTGCAGTACGTGGGTATATAATTTTGTACATGGTAAAGTTACAAATTTGCTACAATTGTATTGGGTGCAGTTCTGATCTCCTAACTAGGTTACTGTATAATCTGTATGAAGGAGTGTCAGTTCCGGTCCCCCATGGATTACAGGCATGTATTTTACTATCTAATTAAGTTTATGTAGGTAGTCTGTGATGGTTATTATTATTTCGAGAGACAAGCTGTGAACTTTGATTGGCTACGACCTTATCAAAAAACAACGTGATGCCTAAACAATTCTAATTAATCAATTCCAAAAATTCACCCCATAAATAAATCTAGAACAAAACAAACAAATACAATAAATCATTACGAAAAACAACTTATTCAATTGAACCTTCTATTTTCGGTTCTAACTGTCCAATGTTTTGTTTCGTAGATTCCCCTCGGGTAAGCGTGGTGGAAGTTAGTGAATTGAATTTTACGATATTGTGCCCAAACTCCCTTCAGTCCTCGTGTGGAATCATTTAAAATTAGTCCCTATGGCAACGGGTTTGTTTCCAAAACAAAAGTTCTTTAGACCGTACGGGGGTATTTCTCGCCGTATTCGGTTGCAACTTTGTCTTTGTGTGTAAGTTTTGTGGTTTGTTACTTAAATTGTGGAAAGTATAATAATATTATTATGCTAGTTTTTTTTTAATTAAAGATGTGAACTTACATTTCACGGTACTGAAAACATGACTGTTAAGAAAAATAATAGGAAATAACAGGGTGTTCCGCTGAATAGAAGTGCTTCTTAATTTATTTGTTGGGGACACTCAAAGATTTGCGTACCTTTTTTTTTAACGATTAGCTCGCGTTTGACCACTATCTCAATAATGACAAATCATAAATGATATTTATTTTGTAAGTAGGTTAAACATAACACTTTTAGACGTCAATTTTTTTTGGTCATTTTTAAACTAGATGGGGCCGGAAATGGTAAGCGATGATGTGGTCGACGATGGAGCACGCGTGCCTAATAATAATCTATTCCCTCTTGACTTAAGATCCTCAGGTTGTAGCTATCAGGAAGCACAATGAAAGTTTTCCAAAAAACCAAACCAAACGTTCGGGTGGGATGTCCATGACTAGGACTATGTACCGGTGCATGTACTACGCAAAAAATTACAAATTTATAAATAAGCAAGGAAGCAAATGTACAAAAACGCGGTTTAAACAGAATGACACAAACCAGACTGAAAAAAAAGAAGGTAAAGCTACATCCCGTCCATCGGAATACTGAATTAAGAATGGAATTAATCAGTTACTGAGCCGTGGACAGCCGTGCACAACCGCTGAACCCAGCGATCAAGCTCGTAAATAATGGGAGAGGAATAACTGGGCTTTTAATTACATGAACGTATTTTGTATATTTATCGCCTTATCGACATAACGCGATAAACACATTATTAATTGTAATGATGGTATGATTGGATTTGATAGTTATTGATGCCATGTGATTTAAAATTAGTACGGAGGTTGACTCAAACATTATTGAAAACATTCAAAATTGCTGGTGTAGTCTTTGACACAAGGCGTGGACCTGCGGACGGCGAGCCATGGGTAGCTCGCCGTCCGATAAGGACCAAGCCCGTGTCGACAGCGCGCTGTGTTCCACGCGCGCCTCAAGAAGATGTCAGCATAATTGACGGGGCCCACTAGAGCCAGTGCCTGCCAGGGTTGCAGGAAGGAATTGTTCCCTGCCTGTTGTTCGAAAAAGTGACCGCGGCCCTGGAACGCAAAGAGGCTTCACGGATGGGTTGTAGGCAGTAAGAGTCTGACACGCCCTTCTGCTCCACCCAGAGCGGAAGAAGTCATTTGTTGATTAACCCATCCTTAAAAAAAAAAGGATGGAATTGTTCGAAAGACTTACCACGGCTCTGGAACGCAAAGGGCATTTGAAGGAACACCGGTGGGTTTTAGTCAGTAAGATTTTAACACTCGGAGGAAGAAGTTATTTGATGATTTCCCATCCAAAAGAAATAATAAAAAAGTTTGTGACACAAAATGCTTGTCCTTAACAGTATGAAATATTTTGCCGCATGACACTGCCGGTCTTTATGAAGTGCCAACGGTTTATTGTGCCAGTCTTAAAAGTTTTACGGATATATTGAATGGTGTGCTTTAAAACGAATAAAAATATTTTTGATTTCTATTGGACGAATGGATTTTATTTATGAAAATCATTTAATTTATTTTTTGCTATATTTTACGAACATTAAATCTATACTAATATGATAAAGTCGAAGAGTTTGTTTGTTTGAACGCGCTAATCTCTGGAACCACCAATCGGATTCTTACGGGAACGAGAAAAAACGGGATGCGCGCGTACGAAGTCGCGGGCAAAAGCTAGTGTGTTTATGTATATGTCACCGGAAAATGGCAAACCCCGTAAGATTGTAAAATATTGCCCGAAATTGTAAACAATTTTTTCTTTACGGAGTCTGCAATTTTTCGGTGACATGTATGACAAAATATAAATAAAACGTTAGTAAATGTTAACTTTTAACCCATGGGGGAAGGCAGACATCAGAACGCTGCCGCCGACGCCACCTACAACGATCCTATTCCTTCAAAACATCCGTACATCTTGCCTGTCGATTCTGTAAACATGTCGAAGTGAAGGCTTTGATGAAGTGATCACGGAGTGAGCTGTCATTCCATCTTGATTATATGGATTGACAGCTCACCTCGTGATCACTTCACCCAAGCCTTCGCTTCGATATGTTTACAGAATCGACCGGCTGATCATGCACGCATGGTTACTACTTACTTTATCTAAACTAGTATCATTAGTAGTATAAATAGCCCTTTGAGGTTGCTCCCATTTACGGCGTACGCCAACAGCTATGGAGAGTACCTACAACTCCAGTTTAAGAAATATAGAATGCCTCTTTGCTTTGTCTGCCTTGTTTGCGTAGGAGACTGCGCGTTTTTGAGCTTGGGGTTCTGTGTTCAGTTTCCAAGTCTGTAAAATAATATATCTTAGGAATCCAAAATATCTTTTGAAATGTTGGAATATAACATAACCTGTAACTTTGGTACTTAAGTTGGCCAGTCAAATTAGCTAAAACCTTGCTAAAATTCCTAACCTTAATTTTTTTCTTGAATCGTGTATTTGATCTAGGCCTTTGTAATATTATAAAAAATAAAAAAAACATTTTCCATTATCATTCTGAAAAAAAAAACAAAAATAAGTTAATTTCAAGAAAGCTAGGAAGAGTTACCTTTCGTAAATATGTGTCGTCATTAAAAATATGTGATAAATAGGTAAAACTAATTTATTTTATCAGAAATAATCATTTTCGCCCTAGGGTTTGTCCTTAAAAAAAATAAATACAAAATTTGTAAAAAATATTACATGTATTTAATTTTTTTATAATGAAGTCAGATATGGCCCATAAATTTAAATTAAATCCAATTAAATTACTGTTTCGTTTTGCCTCAATCGCTATTGCAAAAAAAAACCGGACAAGTGCGAGTCAGACTTGCGCACCGAGGGTTCCGATCGCATCTTGATTTTTTCCGACTATACACTACCAACGGATAAACTATTATAGCAAAATATAGCAGGTAAAATCGATGGACAAAGTTAACTTTGT
>NDFZ01003058.1:9690-23116 GCA_002192655.3 Mamestra configurata | reverse complement strand
TTATTTGACTTAAAATTAACAGTCGGTTAAAACAGTATCACAATACATTATAATTACAATTTAGTTCATAATTAATTAGAGAACGAGTTTTATATAAATAAGGTCAAGTGTTTTTCTTCAAGTGATTTTTTAATAAGTTACTGTTGAAATTAAATAATTACATTTAATTATCTAACTTATTCGACTTAAACATAGGTATTATTATGAGTTCATTTGGTAACATTATGGGAGACGGTATGGAAAGCACCTGAATTTATTATATTTTCACTATTACATATTGGTACTAATCTAAGCTAGAAACAAAAAGAAAGTCGTTACTAGGTACTGAACGTTTCGTTATGTATGTCATTGCTAACAAAACCAGTGCACGCTGGCCTCCTATTCTATTGATACCACGTACTATGCCAGGCCAGCTGAAGCTCAAAATGTTACCACTGACCTGCGTCTACTGTAGGTCGATTTAAATAAATTAAAGACGGCTCTGAACCGTTTGAATCCTGTCCACATAGCGTAGTGACTCCGTTTTCATAAACGGGATTTCTTTTTAAATGTCTGTTATCCAGTTAGATTTATCGACATTTAGTTTCATTTTTACATATTCCCAATTTTAATGGTTCTATGTACCTACTAGAAGATAATTAAGATAAACTTAGAAATACTTTGACTGTCGGTACTTAAACTCTAGCTATTATTTCTAGATCATTAGACTGTATTCTGCAGCAGCCAGTTGGAGTAATGCGTGACCCTGGTATAAACGCCAGGGTACCCTGGCTCCCCGCACTTGTTTCCGAACGAAACTACACCGATCTGCGTCCAGCGACCGCCCACTTGCAGCATTAGAGGACCTCCGGAGTCACCCTGGAACGTAAGATATTAGAAAAAGTTAGAAAGTGTTTTTGGTTCCAGGGAACAAAGCGAAGTGCTTTAGTTATGCCTGGATGAGCCAAATGCGTTGCTTAGTCTGGGGTACAAACACCTATTTATTTAACTCTGTATGTGTGGGTCAAGGTGGGCCACAAATTATTTGTTCTAGACTGGGGGCCCCAAGTTCGGCACGGACTATCATAATCAGCAAATTTCTGAGTATCTAGGTGAAGCATATCTAGCTAGATATCAAAATTTAGCATACCTATATTCGAGTCAGAAGATGGTAAATGTAAAAGAAAAACTACAGGGCTTACATTGGTACCTAGACCAACATACATTTTTTTCTGTTCCACTGCTTGGCAGAGGCCTCCCCAAACTCATTCCAAATATCTTTGTCCCTCACCAGCTCGAACCAACCCTTGCAGTAGGCGTCTAGGTTGTCTCGCCACCTCTTCCTAGGCCGGCCCCGGCGGCACCGTCCATACACAGGCACCCACTTTGTGGAGAAAATTATTCCCCAGCGGTCACAGTGCATTCGACTGACGTGAAACACCCTACCCCATTTTAGCTGACATACAACATTAAATTAAGCAAAAAGAACACACAACACTGTACCAGGTAACAGATTAAATATGTAGTAAGCACGGAACAGAAATAGGTAAGATGCGTTGCGATAAAAAGGCTACCCACTCAGCACGATGCAGCGCCTTCGGGGCCCACATCACTGCGATGATTTTCAATTGGTTAAGGCTCTAAAGGCTTCTTTCAATACCTAACCCACAAACAAAAAAAATGAACAAAATGAACGCGGTCGCAGACCTCGTTCCTCGTCTTGGCCTCCAGTTGCTTGGAGTCCTCCCCCCCCGCACCCCACGACTCGACTGTGGCCACGGAGCCGTCGAACGTCTGTCTTGGCCTCCAACTGCTTGGAGCTCTCCTCGCCGCCGAATCGAGTGTAGCTCTCCGTGTGGGAGATAGATTGGGATGACGTATGTCTATTCTTACCTGACAAGCATCTACCCCACCGCTCGCATACCCCGCACACAAGAACGTGTCAGTAATGGGTTGGAAGTAGGCGCGGTAGCAGTCCTGGTTCCTCCACACCGGCAGCTGCTTAGAGCTCTCCCCCCCGCACCCTACGTTTGTGACCACTGAACCGCCGAACGTCTGTTTCGTTAACTCTCCGTGTGGGAGGCAGATTGGGATGACGTATGTCTATTCTTACCTGACAAGCATCCACTCCACCCCTCGCATACCCCGCACACAGGAACGTGTCAGTGATGGGCTGGAAGTAGGCACGGTCGCATTCCTCGTTCCTCCACACCGGCAGCTTGGCCTCCAGCTGCTTGGAGCTCTCTCCGCCGCCGTAGCGGGTGGTGCCCCATCCCACCACTGTGGCCACGGAGCCGTCGAACGTCTGTCTTGTCAGCTCTCCGTGTGGGAGGCAGATAGGGATAACGTATTTCGATTTCTGAACGTTTTCTGTAATAGTTTGGTGAGTTAGTGAATTCTTCTGTGCTAACTAGCCGTACCCGCCCGCTTCGCTGGGCCGAAGAGTATCAAACCCATTTTTAATTGAAGGTTATTAGGAAAAAAATCAGCTGTTCAGTACCTACATTTTGTCGAGCTATGCGCACAGAAATGTATGGGGGAGTCGAGCTTTTTTCGCAATTTTAGTGTTGGTCCCATACTAAAAGATGTTTATAATGATGAGTACAAGGACACCTTAAGAGATATTGATTGCGTTTATTCTGTTACAGGTTGTATATGTCACCGGAAAATTGCAAACGCCGTGAGATTGTAAAATATCGCGTGAAATTGGAAACTATTTTTTCTTAATAAGACACAGATATATTGGAAACTATTGAATTTGGATGTGATTTATTGTATGCAAAACGAATTTTTCATAATATATCGAGAAATTATAATCTATACCTATATATGTCACCGGCAAATAGCAAACTCCGTAAGATTATTAAATAACTTGAGAGATTGTAAACTCTCGATAAATTGTCTACTGAACATTTGGAATACTATTTTACGCATCAAAATGTCAAATCAAAATGCAATCTATAATCTCGCGAAGTTATTCCGAGAAGTTGTGAACTGGCATAAACTGGCGACCAATCAGAACTCTGGCCCCTCATTGTTTTTTTCTGAATAGACCAATGAGAGCCTTGTTTTCAGGTTTACTATCACATGAAAAAGTTATTTTATTTATTAAAACTTTATGCACAAGTAAAATCACTGTACAAAGGCGGACTTAATGCCTTAGGCATTTTCTACCTGTCGACCTTAGGGTGGTGCAGAGACAACATGGCAGGTGCAACTTAAAGAAAAACTAAAAACAGAGAGAAGAAAAAATAATTATAAATACATAGATACATACATACCCATAAACAAAGTTATTAAGAAAAAACGAATCCAACGAATTAACGCTGTGATGATTCTACCAAATTCTTGCGAATGTGCTCACGTGCCTTCACCTTAAAGGACAACCGACTTGTTACCGTCCTGATGTTCAGAGGGAGCGCATTCCAAAGGAAAATTGCTTGAACAAAGAAAGAGCAGCAGATAAACCCACCCCGGTGAGAGGGATAATCTTACGGAGTTTGCTATTTTCCGGTGACAATATAATATAAAAATGAATTCTTATTTTCCTTGGTCACGGCATCACGCGTGAACGGCTGGATTAATTTTGCTAATTCTTTTTTATTGTGTTTCTTATTGTCAGGAGAAAATTCTTATGAAATAACCTTTTTACGAAAATAAACATCCGGGCGAAGCGAAGAAAATGAATCCCTATTTTCCTTGGTCACGGCATCACGCGTGAACGGCTGGATTAATTTCGCTAATTATTTTTATGTTGTGTCTGTTATCGTCAGGATGTAGATATTAAAAAAAATATATACATCCGGGCGAAGCCGGGGCGGGCCACTATTCTATATATATAAAATTAATTCCTATTTCCCTTGGTCACGGCATCACGCGTGAACGGCTGGACCAATTTCGTTAATTATTTTTTGTTGTTGTGTTTGTTATTGTCAGGAGAAGGTCCTTATGAAAGAAAATTTTGAAAAAAATAAACATCCGGGCGAAGCCGGGGCGGGCCACTAGTCTATCTATAAGAAAATGAATCCCTATTTTCCTTGGTCACGGCATCACGCGTGAACGGCTGGATTAATTTCGCTAATTATTTTTATGTTGTGTCTGTTATCGTCAGGATGTAGATATTAAAAAAAAATATATACATCTGGGCGAAGCCGGGGCGGGCCACTATTCTATATTATATAAAATTAATTCCTATTTCCCTTGGTCACGGCATCACGCGTGAACGGCTGGACCAATTTCGTTAATTATTTTTTGTTGTTGTGTTTGTTATTGTCAGGAGAAGGTCCTTATGAAAGAAAATTTTGAAAAAAATAAACATCCGGGCGAAGCCGGGGCGGGCCACTAGTCTATCTATATAAAAATGAATCCCTATTTTCCTTGGTCACGGCATCACGCGTGAACGGCTGGATTAATTTCGCTAATTATTTTTCTGTTGTGTCTGTTATCGCCAAGATGTGAATATTTTTTTCAACATTTTCTTTTATAATAATAAAAGACGGGCCGGGACGGGCAACTAGTAAACAATAAAGTTATGTTTGAAAAAATAACCTTAAAACCATGGACGTCTACACACCTGCGTACCTTCACAGCGTACCGGCGGCGTGATGTTATGTTATGAAGCGGTGTGAACAATTAACAGACATGCGGTTTCTTTCTTTTAAACCATTTAGTAATTGTAGTTTTAACTAACTTGCCAGAGCGAATGTACTCGCTTCACAAATTTCTGAACAAATCTTTTTCCATGTTTCTCTTTATGTCACTGTCATTCTCATCTACTTAATGATTAATCTTCCTAAAAATTTTCATCAAATGTGTAATTGTGACAGTTAGGTAAAATTATTCAACGGAATTGTGTTCTTTTCACATGAGAAAAACGGCCTTGTAGCTGTTTTATTGAAAATTAACCAGGATTATATTTTATTTATAGAAGCTATGTAACTTGCCTTTTTGCATTATAGTTACACTAGGTTTCCCCCTCGGTTTCGGACGCGCATATCCCGTTTTTTCCCGTTCCCGTATAGCCTGTAGCATTCCTCATGAATGTGACTATCATATACAAAAATAATTTTCCAAATCCGATTGATACTTCCAGAGATTAGCGCGTTCACAAACAAACAAACAAACTCTTCAGCTTTATTATTAGTATAGATTTTAATTAACATTATAAAGGTATCGGTTCTTTAATTGTTATATTAGGGTTTCAAATTATATGAGACCAAAACGACTACATGGCTTAAATATTGAATGCTTCAAAAGCCATATTATATGCTTCTATAAGACCGTAAAAACGGACACGGACGTAAGACGGACTCGGCTGAATACCAGTCTTTAATTCTTAATTGAACACAAAAACAACGTATATTATAAAACAGTCATAATACAGTTCATGTACAAAGGCGAGCTAAAACAGACTCAGCTGAATACAGTCTTTAACCCTAAAATAGATTATGCGCTGCCAAAGAGTAAAGATGTGATTTCTTACCTGATAACACGAGTATAGCTATATCGTTATAGAAGCCGACTCTGGAGAACTGGTCATGCGCTCGTACTGCAGTGACACGNAACGTATATTATAAAACAGTCATAATACAGTTCATGTACAAAGGCGAGCTAAAACAGACTCAGCTGAATACAGTCTTTAACCCTAAAATGGATTATGCGCTGCCAAAGAGTAAAGATGTGATTTCTTACCTGATAACACGAGTATAGCTATATCGTTATAGAAGCCGACTCTGGAGAACTGGTCATGCGCCCGTACTGCAGTGACACGCAGCGTGACGGGGCGGGACGGCTCATCATCACGCGCCAAGTCCACGTCTCCCAGGCGGACGCTAAACTGACGAGCTGGGAACCTGGAGAGTTAACAGAGGTACAGTTAATCAGAGGTGGTCTACTTGAATGATAGCATAATCAGCCTTATGTGTCCCACTGCTGAGACACAGGCAAGAAGTCTCCTATAAAGTTCTGCTCTAAAGGGTAGACCCATTCCTCCCATGTGGGAGGGGAGGAACACGTATCAAAGCACTGGAACCTTGAGCATTTTTTTGGATCAGTTTAAATTATCAAATATTTCTCCCGCTCCGGGAGGAGCGGGAAGGAGTGTAAGATTCTTACTGAATATAACCCAACTGTGTCCCTTAGCAAGAGAACCAATGTTACCGACATAGCTCGAAGGATCTCCAAACTAAGAACTAAGAGGCAGAGGGCAGGGCACGTTGCTCGCAGAACAGATGGTCGATGGGGCTGAAAAGTTCTGAAGTGGCGACCGCGTACCGGAAGACGTAGTATTGGAAGGCCTCCCACAAAGTGGGCCGATGACCTGGTGAGGGTCGCGGGTAGCCGTTGGATGCGAGAAGCACAGGGCCGGTTGTTGTGGCGACACTGTGGGGGAGGCCTGTGTCCAGCAGTGGATATCTTTTGGCCGATATATGATGTGTTGCTTTAAATGCCCTTTGCGTTTCAAGGCCACGGTAACTCTTCCGAGCACTTCCGCAACCCGTGATTTTGATCTTGACGCTGTTGCGACTGTTCATGACCACCATGTTTGTATAGATATCAGTTAAATGAAACGAAAGCTTGCTAGGAGTAAACTGAAGCTTGTTAGCACTTATATGCAGCGGTCGGTATTCGTGCGATGTTGGTGTTATAAAAAATGCATTTGGGCAGGACACTTGGACATCGCCCGAGACGCCGCCCCGCCGTGCTATCCCACAATCTGGTTGCGGAATTTGTTCGAAAGCGTCACCGCGGCTAAAGAGCATTAGGAGTAACACGGATTGATTTTAGTCAGTAAGAGTCTGACACGCCTTTCCGCTCCATCCAGAGCGGAAGAAGTCATTTGATGATTTCCCATTCATAAAAAACCCACAATCTAGACTAGACTCAGGCCGTAAAAGTTTTATCTGAAGAAAATATGACGGTCTGACATATTTTTTACACAAAAGTCATATAACCGTCATTTCATTTCGGTTAAACATAAAACTCAACGTCGCAGATGACGTCAGAGCGTTCTGCTTTCCCACAATTTTATAAATTATACTACCCCTATGGGATAGTGTAATGAAAGTTATACTCACGGCCTCTGCTTAGAATCTCTAGTACAATGAGCAGCGGTGAGGACATGCCTCTTTCCGACCAATGTGCCGCCGCACCAGAACTCCCTGCGCTTGCTGCCATGCAGGTAGATGGCTGCCATCCACGGCCACGCACCGGGCTTCGCCTCCGTACCGCCCACGATGCGACCGCCCTCGTCTTCGCGCTGGCCACAATCTGGAATCAGGTTATGAAAAAAAAAATTGTAAAAATTTCAGACTCTGAGCTCCTACAGAAAAGTTCCATATAGAAAACCTAATTAAATTTTGTCGGATCGAGGAATCGAACCCAAGACCTTATGCATCGGCTTCCCTTAGTAGGGACTGGGGACCTAACCTAAGTATAGATAATTATGTGGGTGTATTATGAGTAGGGGGTGATCTCATTCTTCGGGGAATAACCTGTATTGTTATTTTCGTGTAAGTAAGCACAATACTTTGATTTCTTCTTAATTTATTTTTAGTTTGTCCCTACTCACAGGAAACTCTGCAAATTCTGCGTTCTACTATATTTATGGTATAATTCGAATCTGCTTTTTTGATTATCAGTTAGGTATTTTGCGAATCTGGTATTATGAGATTGAGCCACACAGGCGACATGTTATGAGTGTGTTACTTCAGAGATGCATGGTTTGGTATGGCGATCGGCAATGCATAATTGTTTATAATAAAATCTTACCTGTCAAGTGTTAAGAGCTCGACCTCGAGTTCTATGTACATCTATAAGTTTNTATCAGTTAGGTATTTTGCGAATCTGATATTATGAGATTGAGCCAGGCGACATGTTATGAGTGTTACTTCAGAGATGCATGGTTTGGTATGTAGATCGGCAATGCATAATTGTTTATAATAAAAACTTGCCTTTCAAGTTTCAAGAGCGCTTAGTTGGACCTCGAGTTCTATGTATAAGTTCTAAAGTAATATTTCTTACCCTCGATATCAACAACATTGGAAAAATTAGTGATAACAGGTGGAGCGACTGTGTAGTACGAAGTGGTTCTCGGTGTGGTCACCGTGGTGGTCGCAGGTCGCCTGGTCGTGGTCGCCGGCCGCTTGGTCGTGGTGGGTGGTCGCTTCGTGGTCGTCACCGGTTTCGGCTTCTTTGTCGTCAACACCAACACAGCTGAAGGCTTCTTAGTCGTCCCAGGCTTTGGTTTAGGCTTCTGAGTCGTCACTGGCACCAAATACGTGGGCTTACTCGTAGACGCAACAATCGGTCTCTCTGATTGCGGTACAATCGCGTCTTTAGGACAACACACCCCAGGCACAAACAAATCTTTGAAACACAAAGACTCCCTGAGATTCACCAAGTTTAGTAGCAGTTGGGGACAGTTGCTTAAGTCTTCACAAATGCCTTCCTCTCCCTCAGGTGTCGTACAGTACTTGGCATCATCTTCATCAACTCTGTCTGCTGTCGCTATTTTAGTAATAGGAGCGTCTGGTAACACTTTTGGTAACGCCTTCTTCACTATAGGTGCTATTTTATCGGTCACGTTTCTGCCCAAAACGTGTTTACTAATAGTGTATAAAGCTTGAGGTAGTTGCTGTAAGTTAGGGTCTGTTTCGTTCCTTTCATGCGAGTCATTGACCATGTCTACTAAGTAATGGCCTACAGTGTTTATGGCACCTAGAGTTTCGGATATTCTGGTGAATGCTGAGTCTGATAGGAGTCTCGGATCGTTGGGGTTTCTCGGATCTGCTTGGATGAAGCCGACTGATGATCTGCTGTCATAATACTGAGGTCCTTGAAAGTTTTGTGCTGGGTTGTGTTGGTGCTCGCTGTACTGGCGGTTTTGAGCGAATTGATTTGGCTGATATTGATTGTTAGGAGCAAATTGTGTTTGCTCAAACTGATTGCCATGGCTAAATTGTGTTTGCTCAAACTGATTGCTGTGAGCAAACTGAGGTTGTGCATATTGATTGTTTCCGTAGTAAGAACTCTGTACGGTTTCTGGGGATCTTTTCCTTGGCGAGGAGAACTGATGCCATGGCGGATTCCTTTGCTGAGCGTGAGGGTTCCAGTCACCCGGCGTTCGCATGTGGCTCACTGAAAAGTGGAAACGTGGTTTAAAGTTTTGTAAGGAAGATGCAAGGGAGTGGGTGCGTAGCAGCATTGATGCGTACCTACCCATGTGGTGTTCTGCAAACTGGCATACTGCTGGTGTTAGTATTAAAGTACCTGCAAAAAGAAAAGAAAAATATGAGGTTACTAGCTGCCGGTCGCGTGAATGTTGAAAATTATCCCAAGGGGCCATACTCCCGGGATAAAAAGTCTTCCTCTCCGAAAAGAAATGTCTCTGTGTGTTATTCCAGACTATAATCTACTTCTTTGCCAAATTTCATCAAGATTCGTACAGCCGTTCTGACGTGATTGAGTAACAAACATTCATCCATCTATCCAAACATTGGAACTTTCGCATTTATATACTTATTATATTAAGTATAGAAGTATAGATTATGAATAGGTTATTAAGTAGTTGTAGTTATATTACTATTATTAAGTTTTATCGACAGTTTACAATCTCTCAAGATATTTTGTAATCTTACGTAGTTTGCAATTATCCGGTGACATCTACACTGTCTTGTCCAAAGTTCCAAAAATATCGATGGTTAAAACAGTTTCCAGTATATATAGTTTCGCAAGAATAATAGTGTTTAAGCACCTATCTAAATCCTTTATTTGATTGCAACATTAATACTTTCGAACACAAATCGATGCAGGTACACGAAATATTAGGAGAAATCGTGAGAGCGACAATGGCCCAAAATATTAAAATCGTCCTTCCTTTTTGGATGGGTCCGTCAAACCAGTTTGCGATAGTAATCCATACATGGATTAGAAGAAACTTTTAATTTCCTTGAGAGTAGTTCGTATAAGAGTGAAATTATTGCTTTCTTAGAACGAAGTTTTTGTTTTATTTGCTAGATATTAGTGAGGTGTCGTGATGAGTGTCTCGTGAAAGAATTTTTAACGGAAGTCACGCAATGATGCTCGATGTTACCTGTTGAGTACCTGTTGGTCGAGTGGTTAGTGACCCTGACTGCTTAACCGGAGGTCGTGGGTTCGATTCCCACCCAGGACAAATCTTTGTGTGATGAGCATGATCATTTGTTCTGTGTCTGGGTGTAATTTGTGTATAATATGTATGTATTTAGAAATATATAAGTATGTTTATCAGTTGTCTGGTTGCCATAGTACAGGCTCTGCCTAGTTTGGGATCGGATGACCGTGTGTGAGTTGTCCCAGGATATATTATATTATATTATTATTATTATGTTATGCTCGTGAACGGGTGCTGCTTGTGGTGAATGGTCGTCTTGTTAGCCATGGTTTTTACTATTGTTATAACGATTATCTGCTTATTGTTTAATTTCGATGGCCCTGGTTTATCACTTGTGTCGTCGAGTCACAGATTTATTATTACATTCTACCCTCTGTACGTGTAAGCGGACACGCCCTTCATGTCTGGAGGCTTATTTAGTTTGATTTGATATTGTTTTTAATAGTGTAGTGTAGTTTTATTTTAATAGTGTTTTATGCTGGCATAATAGAGTGTGGTAGCTTACAAGTAGCGAATTGTTTAGTTTTATGTTTTTACGTGTTACCTTTGTTGTATTGTTTTCTTTGTAAGAATACTTTGCACACCTTTGTATAAATGCTAGTTCTAATAACTCAACAGACAGATGTGTTGCTAGGGAGTTTGTTGCGTCACTTCTTCTTCCCAGCTAAAACACTAGGAAGTGGTGACGGGCGGGCGTTTTCGGGGAGTGTCTTTATGTAGAACTTTGAAGTTCAAAAAGTGCTAGCACTCAGCCTAATTTGAATAAATGACTTTTGACTTTGATGATTTTAAAAGGTTGGTTGTCTTACGATTGTTTTATTATGTATAGCTGCGATTTTGAATGGAATGATATCATTGACGCGAAACTGCCTGTTGAGATTAAATACTTTCTTGATTCGAATACTTATAAGCAGTATTTAAATCAAGCCTATAGATTTTTTATTTTTATTTTGGGGCTGATTGTTTTTAGCATACTATTTTTAAAATTGTCATTTCTTTGTACCGAACGTGTTTCATGTATTAGCTGCTTAATTAAACTTATTCTTTCTTTTTTTGAAACCATTTCTGTCGAAGGAGAAGTGGCTCTTGGAGTAGGCGAGGTGCTTCGTTAGAGAACGTATGTACTTGCGGTTAGAAGAGGAGAAAACCCTCATTTGCTTAGATTGTTGACCTGATGGAGATCTATAGAATGGGGAAGACGTGGGACACAACATGGTAGGGCAATTTCAAATAAATTGTAGTACTTAGTTGGGTACTCTCTTCTTTCTCATACCTACGGGTAGGTTACTATACTGGTCTGTTAATTATATGAGATTTATGTCCTCCTAAACCATGTGCTTTCTCTGTAGATGTTAGGCAGAGATATAGGTAGGTAGCAGTCGTAGGGAAACCATGAAAACGGAGGTTTGATCAAATCTCTCATACTTCAGAGGAATATGATCAATTCACGGAAAATGTTTATAGAATCGACCTGGATTCGCTCGGCTCTATTTCTGAAAATGTTTGAAATTACACTAAAATGATTCTTAACTATTCTACATTATTGATAATGTAGGTGAATATTACCTCGCACGTTTACGCGTGGCGCGTGGAGGCGCTTCGCCGGGGCAAAACTCCGCTGCCACGGCAAATTGCATCGCGGCGGACGGAGCTCCGGCAGGATACCATGGCTGTATGGCAACGGCGACTGTCGCAACCCAGCGCCACAATTGCGGCGATAAGACCCCTCTTTGAGGAGTGGCTGGAGAGGCGCTACGGCGTCCTCACCTTCCGCCTGACGCAGATACTCACCGGACACGGCTGTTTCGGGAGGTACATGTTCCGGATTAAGCNGTAGGTCATAGATGATAGAGACAAAGTCGACGATAGAGCGAGCTTACCCAGAAGCCTGTTCACTCTAATTTTGAAGAGATTAGGGTTGTATGCGCTCGGAAATACAGACGCAGGCAGAGAGTTCCAGTAATGCTAGCCAAGGAGGAGGCGGGCCGCGCGAGGGAAAGGCAAGGCCTTCGCCCCAACCGCCGCTACAGGAGAAGACGCCCCGGGCGTCGGGAGTCGCAGGGCGATCCCCGGCCACCGTAGGCGCGGGCCTGCGGACGGCGAGCATTGGGTGGCTCGCCGTCCGATCACCACCAGGCCCGGGTCGATGGCGCGTTGTGTTTCACGCGCGCCTCAAAGAGATGTCAGCATAAAAGACGGGGCCTGCTAGGACCAGAGCCTGCCAGGGTTGCGGAATTTGTTCGAAAGAGTCACCGCGGCCCTGGAACGCAAAGGGCTTTAGAAGGAACACGGATGGGTTTTAGTCAGTAAGAGTCTGACACGCCCTTCCGCTCCACCCAGAGCGGCAGAAGTCATTTGACGATTTCCCATCCTTAAAAAAAAGTTGAATATTACCTATTGTTTAGATAACAACAGGTAATACTTCATCTTTTTACTAAAACTGTTTAGGGAATGTCTAAATCAATTACCTACTTTCTTTAGAAATCACCCCACAGAGATGTTATTTTAACATCTTCCGTAAACCTTAGAAATTTGACCAAATCTCCGATTTCATAAAGTCCCTGCTACATATCTATTATTAATAAGGTACTGTATAGGTATCGAAAGGCTATAACTTATTCCGATATCTAACAGTCAAGTATTTGCGACCTAGTTTCTCGCGAGAACTTGCAATTTCTCTATTGAATATCAAAATGGCTTCTTAATTAGGACTAGGGCTGCCTTAGGGTGCGTTTCTACCAGAGATGTGCGAGGTAGCTGAGAGGCGCGAGGATGCGTAGCGACGCGACGTTGTGAAACTTTGCTCAGATGACCGATGCGAGGATGTGTAGCGGACTCTTTTCAGGTTCTCGCTCGCGTTCATCCCTAGCACACATCTCTCGCACCCATCCTTCGCTTGTTTTGTACGTACACAAACCTCGTGCCGCTAAGCCGTTTCCACCGGAGCTGCGACGAGCGACGCTAGGTAAAAGAAATGATTCAATTGGTTCTTAACAAACACATCCCTCGCTACGTATCCTCGCACATCTGTGGTGGAAACGCACCTTTATCTATGTGTAAAGAACGATCCCCGTTGAAAACTTTAAAAGCTTGCTGAGTTGAATTTGATGCCCATGTTTAGTAAAATAGATTACCTGTATTATAATGTGCCTGTAGTGTAGGTAGAGGCACAGATAATATGTAGCTTAGCCGTTATAGGTTTGGTAGGCATCAGATCTCAACTGAAACCCTTATTATTTTATTATTTGACTTGCCTGTTGATCGAGTGGTTAGTGACCCTGACTACTAAACCGG
>NDFZ01003057.1:4149-23115 GCA_002192655.3 Mamestra configurata | reverse complement strand
CGCGTAAAACGCCCTATCTGGACAGGCTCTTAGTTAAGCAGTTCTTTGGGCTATGTCGGATTGGTTGCAGTGATTCAAAATAACAATATGTAAGTGTTAAGTTCAAGTTGGCATCGGCATGTGAAGAAAACAAATTTGTCATTGATAGTTTGTTTATTAACACTTATTAAAACGTTCTACTATTACACTTATAAAATGGCGACTGAGTGTTAACTAATTTATGTAAGTTTTCCAATTTGGCTGCTATTGACTTTAGTTTATTATTATGATTTCTAAAAAACTATCAAACAAACATCTGAATTACCTTAATTTATAATTCACTCTTGAGATCATTTAATGATATTTAGCTTTACATAAAATTGCGACTCAGAATATTTCGCAATATAATGATAATATTGTATTATTGACTTGAATACAAAAATAACGCGATCAGTAATCTCACTTATATAATCTTTAAACTTATAAGTAAATAGGTATATATTATGTTTGTATAATCTAAATTATATTATTCATTTTGTAAAAAAAAACTGTTTGCACAATTTTCAAAGTGTTGAATTTGGGTCGTCAAGTTACATTTGTTCACCTAATTAAGTTTATTAGCATTATTTATTGCATGTCTTTATATAATTGGAACAATATTAGAGTTCAGTGAAACTGGCACTATTCAAATTGTTCAGGATTACTTTATGAGGAGCTCTAATTTCAATATGTGATTAGGTGAACAAACAGTTTGAAAATCAGGAGAAGAACTGTATATTGAATTGCTAGTGGTAGATTTTACCAATAATGTTGTTTTTGGAGTTTATTCCTTAAAAAACGATTTTCATATTTAGCCCGCGGTATGAAAACTTTATGAGGAGTAAAATCGAGCATTAACTAAAAGTGAGGCGTTACGTTCCTTTGTGCAACGTACTTTGTACCTTTCACTTCGACATTATATATGTGTATATACAAAGTATACTCAGCTTATTTAAGATGCCTTCATTTACCCTCTTTTTACATAATCTACACAATAGTTCTTAAGGAGTAAACTCCACTCGTGCGGCGGAGCTGACACACAAACTTTTATTATGGGTAGTGCCGAAAAAACTTATTACCAATTAATGGTACACAATAGGCCAAAACTAGGATTTACATAATGTTAGTTTACACAAAAAGTAATTTTCACGCAGTGCAACGTATTCGTTATCACAAGGTTATTTTGACTGTGTTAACTAGAGCTTTCTAACCATGGCTAATACAGTATCGGTTTGATGGATATCGGGGTTTTAGGGTCGTACATTTTCAGGAATAATTGATTCATACAATCATGTTACCACAGGATATTGATGAACAGAATTGCAAAATGACTCATTATTAAAGTCCTGGGTGACAAACACAGAGTGGGGAGGACTCTGTCTAAAATGCGAGTTATAATTTTCTTTGTATAGGCTTACTATACCATTTAATATTAATGATTTTATTATTTTCAAATAGATACCATTACATAGAAGAATAAAGAGATGATTGTAAGTTGAGAAGGAAGTTGTTTAGTTAACAAATTATGATGTAAAGTTTTGAATAAAAAGAAACTAAATATAAATATAAATTTTTACGAATTGGTTAGTCCTACTTACGATCTATCTACTAGCAATACATATCATCTTTCCTTACACATTGTTACATAGAAATTAAACAGAAAAGAACATTAATTGACGAGACTCGCACACTAATATACACACTTTCATGTAAAATATCAGTACTTAAACGCACTGAAATCATCAAAAGACATCCACTGTGACAAATTATTATTATCAATGTTTTTACTGTAATCAATACGTACTGCCGATAAAACAGCTGAGATAAATGTCTGATACTACTTTAAGTAAAACATTCGATGTAATAGATTTGCGACAAGTAAACATTTAACTTATCAACCATGCATTCAATACTTATTATTATGTAGAAGTCCCTGCTTTAATACAGTGCAACATTTTACATTTTGTCATTTAAAATACAGACACTGAAATATAACATCACAAACAGGAAGCTTATGGTACTTCATGTTTAAATTAACACACTTTTCGAGATATGAGGAAAAGATCTGATCATACATGTCTATTTATTACTTACTAAGGAAAAATTAGTTATATTAGTACAATAATGTCTGCTACACACCATTATGATAGGTACTAATATATACTAAAGTAAATAAACTATCTAAATAAGAATGAAATTATTGCACAGTATCAAAGCAGGTCCTAATAACTTTAAAAATAACCGCCATTCGAGATATATACCCAAATATGCTGTAATGTTGCTTAAAATGCTGTACAGTTAAACAAAAATATATTGTAGATTTATAATATTGAAGGCATGAAGTCCCCCTCCAACGCCTTAATGACTTAATTAGGGAAATATTTCAGTTAATATTGGATATATATCAATGATGGAATAATTTTGAACCTCTCATCACAATTAAACAAATGTAACAAAAATCAATCACATAATATACACAAATACCAGAAACTCTAAAATGCTAATCATTACTATCACATACATAATATACATATCTCTATGAGAACTTCCATATGTATTAAGTCTGCATCTGCATTTATTAACACATGAGACAGACTAAACAACACAACATTACTGCAATGTTTCACGAATGAATGGAAAGCGAAAATAAGACATTACTTTAGGCCATTCAAGATATTCACCCAGTTATTAAAAAATGACCAATGCTTGATATTGAAGAGTCACTCTTATTACAAGATCATAAGTGTCAATATGGATGCAGACTCAATATCAAATTGAACTGAGAGCTTACATTTCAAGTACTTTTGTTCTCAACAGTCTCCAATTTCGAATCAGCTGTTATGCATTCCTTTTTCTATTGCTGCCGATCCGTAAAGGCCCCGATCAATTTAATAACATCAATTATTAATAAGGAAGAACACTTTTCCAATCTTTGTAAATACAACAAATATAAAAATATGTGTACAGAGTATCTTACTCTTAAAAGCTCCTGAGAATCATTTTCAATGTTCATCCAAACGATAAAACAAGGATTTTCAAACTGTTCTTGGTTTTATCACAATATTATCACAATAAAAATAAAACCAAATCATTAAAAGCAGTTTTCGAATCGAAGTTTATGATAATTGTGCACAAATCTAAAATAATATGGTAAGTACCATAGTACATGGGTACCAAAGCATTTTATTTGTACAATAATTATTTGATCAGATTATGACAACACTATAAAGCTATAAAACACGGAAATATCAACTTACTTTACTTTCCTGTACATGAATACTTTCTTGTCGCATTATTATGTTCCCTCACAGTACAATTATAGAAACAAGTTATTTGGATAAACAACTTCTAAATCATCCTTAGCTGACATGTTTTCGATGCTGAGAAGTTTATCCTTTAAATTTATCATTGATTACTTGAAGGTCACAAGAAGGTAATTTCAACTTCAGTTTCCATTAGTAATAGGTCTCANTTTAAATTTATCATTGATTACTTGAAGGTCACAAGAAGGTAATTTCAACTTCAGTTTCCATTAGTCGTCATGTCGTCATTATGACCCATGTCAACAAATAGAAGACAAAACTGGCAACCACAATTTTTCAGCATTCTGCATTTACTGCTTCTTTTCAGGTTTTTTCACAAGATGTGCATTCACCGGGAATTTCAGTTCCGTTTTCAATTGTTCGTTATGTTCTTCTAATGAGTTAACAGCATAATGAAGAACAAGCTCGTTCAAAGTTCTAAAACATAAAGAAAAAACATTTAAATAATTGTTCATAAATGACCGATTGAATAATAATAAGATCATCAATATGGCTAATGTTTATTAATTTCGGACATTCTTAAGGTCCTCTAAGAAAAGGCATATAAGTGTATTTAGTTTTTATCCACATTTCATATTAATTACATGACATATTATTAAGTCACATAAATCTCTAAACGTGGCACAACCAGTTTGGTAATGGGCTGGCACTCACTCAAGACATAATAATGCATCACCATTATACGCATTTCATGCATAGTATCTATGCCAAATATATTGTCAGTCATTCTTTTTCACTGATTATATTATTTTATCAAATGAAACCACATTTTTAAAATTATGAAACAAATATGCACTAAGAAAACTTACTCATAAACATTATAGGGTTCCGCAAATCCAAAACCTCGTTCAGTCTTAAAGATAATACAGTGATAGACCATGTTGTTACAACAAATAGATAAAGCTAATTGACCAGTGGAGTTAGGCCGAATTAAAAATGTGCCTTGAGGTTTCCCCATAAGGAGTTTTTCCGCCTGTTCTCTTGTACAATTAACTTTCCAACTTATCCACTCTCTGTGTGCGTACAATTCTTCAAGTTTGTGTATATTGTCATCTTCTAATAAATGCAAGTATTCATCTGTTTTTCCACGTCCTTGTAGCCACCTGTAATGATAGAATGGATAAACATGATAGTGAAAACTAAGTAATATCTCTTTTTTACTAACCTTCTGTGTAAACTATACACAATCATTTAAAAAACTGCTGTAACTGTGTGTAAACTTTAAACAATAATTTAAAAAATGCTGTGACTGTGTGTAAACTTTACACAATTATTTAAAAAACTGCTGTAACTGTGTGTAAACTTTACACAATCATTTAAAAAAACTGCTGTAACTGTGTGTAAACTTTACACAATCATTTTAAAAACTGCTGTAACTGTGTGTGAACCTTACACAATCATTTAAAAAACTGCTGTGACTGTGTGTAAACTTTACACAATCCGTTTGGAAAACTTGAACAAGACCTATGCTATGGAGATGTCAACTCTACTAAATTGTTACAACACAAATTACAATAATTTCATAGTTGTTTTTCTTTGCCACTTTACCATCTGTAAAATGTAAATAATACCATAAATGCTCTAAAATAGTGAACCCCTTCCACCAATCAGGAGTATATTTTCCTGGTTTTATTTAATATCCTTTGGAATGTTATTTAAATTTTGGAAAAGCATTGTGTGCAACACGCCAACAAGGAAAATTGAATTGAATATTGGAAAATAATGACCAGATTCACAATGTGACACATTTAAATAGCTCCAATAAGCCTTGATTCAACTATGTTTTAGTTAGCTCCCAGTCTGGCTGGATGCAGCTGAGAATCAGTATTTAACTTGGAGTATCAGTCCTTTTACATTATTACATTACTTTTGGTTCAATTGTATACCACTCATCCACTACACCATTGCACAACTTGCATACAGTTCTTTCAAATTCCTTTTCCTAAAATTCATTATTATATTGCTAAATTTAGATGTACATGGTATATTGATGTTGAATTAATTAAAAACCAATAAAAAATGTATCTTAATAATAAAGTTGAGATCTGAGAAAATTCTTATGATCTTTATCAAAAACAATGTTACTTACACTTTATAGCGGTCTTTTATTTTGTAGAGATCCGTAACATCTGACTTTAGTTTGGCTAAGTCTCTCTCAAGTAGCAATTGAGCTGTAACTGTATTTCTCAAAATATCATTTAGTTCAGCTTTGGCTTGCTTTAGGTTTTGAACTCTTGAAATTAAATTTTTATTATTTTCTAAAACAGGATTCTTTTCATGTGGCTGTGCTTCAGCTTGCATCTTCTCTTGTAATTTTAAATGATCTTCACAGATTTTAACTGTTTCTCTAAAGGCATCCAGTGCTTGCTTCTTCATATTTACTTCTTCTCGTAATCTTGTATATTTGTAAGAGCGACTCTCAAAGTCTTTTGTTTTTAATACATATTTTTTATGGATTTCCTTAAATTTAGTTTCTAGGGTATCATCACTCATTTTTTCTTCACCTTCATTTTCAAGTAGTCTAGATAGAGGGTACATAAGCTTGATGTCCAAGCTGCTGTTACAATGTGCCAGGGAGTACTCCGTATAAAACCGAACAAGCTCCACCACTGACTTAAAGTCAAATGGTTCACAAAATCCAAAGCGCCCCTCATAGTTATAGATTTTGATAAGTTTATTCATACCCCCTTTTCTCACTGTCAGAGTATAACCACTATCTTTGTTAGATGCATTGCGCACCAGGAAGGTGCCATCACATGTGTCCCGTAGTTTTTCTGTAGCCTCATCTCTGGAACACAACAAGCATCAATGAGGAATGGCCTACAAAAAGATAGGTAGGTACATACATTATTGTAAACAATTCAATGAATTTTTTATTTGAACTGCTCAAAGGAGATCATTTGGGCAACAATTTGCAGCATATTTATATTATGTCAGCAAATAAAAAAATTAGTTACTATTATCCATTTTCATTAAACATATTTGTAATCCTCCAATCATTGCATTATTTTTGTATTTGCAAAAAATTGTAGCAGCCAAAGGGTTTACACTTAACCCTTTGGCTGCTACAGTCTTTTACTGGAGAAGTGAAATATGTTCAGGAGTTTATTTCCCATAAGAAAACCTTGTTTTTGCACACATTTGGGCACAATCTGAATGTTCTTCTTTGTAATATTTGACAACATTTGGGTTGTCACTTGTATTTTTCAAAACAACCTGAATGGCATTGTAGGTAGGTACTAGTTGGTAAAAGACCACTGGCTTAACACTCCCCTGACCCTAAAACCAGAATTGTGACCTACTTTTGNTTGACAACATTTGGGTTGTCACTTGTATTTTTCAAAACAACCTGAATGGCATTGTAGGTAGGTACCTACTAGTTGGTAAAAGACCACTGGCTTAACACTCCCCTGACCCTAAAACCAGAATTGTGACCTACTTTTAATTTACCAAAGCAATCTTTAAGATTCTTTTAGTCTCATAAAGGCCATCTAGACCTATCTGGGGTGACACTTTTTAGTGTAAAATCAGTGTTAAAATTAATTTTGTCCAAATTCCTGTTGCTTCATGATTTTTCTGATAGTAAACCTACAGCTGTGTGTGAGAGGCGGTAAACAAACACAGACAATTGAAATCGACCTACCTGGTGATATCACCCCAATACCATTCGGCATTCTCCAAACTCTCTTCGGCTGACTGTTGAGGGGCGCCTATTTCAACCATTATTTCATAACTAGCACTCAAAGTTCATACATAATGAGATTTTCACTTTATTCATCAATAACTAAGATGAACTGAACATCATACAGCACATCTGCCGAGGATATTCTAATGTAATAGCGGCTAGATCATAAAACTTCCGCGTTCGAGGTTACGAAGAAATTAACCATATTATTCACTCTCAAAACATTTTAAACAATTATTAACACTTTATTACACAGTTTATATAAACACAACCACTGAAAACACGGCAAATCTTGAACTACACTCCGAAAAAGAGGTATCTAGATCACAAAGGAAATGGGCAAGAGTATGATGATTGTTGCTATGGCACTAAATACTTCCTTAAATCTGAATTTGGGAGTTCCTTCATAAGGACGTTATTTATTTATCCTGGAAAAAGGACATGGTAAACCCATGTTTTATTCAATAACTCAATAAAAACTCATTCACTTCCTTTTAGTAAGTCAAACACTACCACTAAACCCGTCCGCCATCTATAAAATCGCCATATAATAAAAAAAAAGCGATGCAAGTGATGCGCTGACTGCCGAGGTGTGTACCGACCGTGTGTGTCAAATTCTACCCTGGGCCGATAGCATCGCTACGAGTAGTTATGAGCATCACTATAAACTGGACTTTCGATAGTGATTGACTTTTGCAAGTTAAACACAGCGACATTAGTCGATGACTTGCTGATGGATGATTCAAAATCTCACATAAACTTAGCTTTTGACGCGCAAGTATGGCGCGAGTCTTGCAATCTGTGAAATATTATGAAATACCTAGCTGTCCTCTATTTAGAATCCAATTACTTGCCATCCCTAAAACTCACTAAATAGAACATCACCATTGAACATAGTTGAAAGAAATTGTAATACTTTTTTTTGCAAAATTTTGACCTCAACCTGTGTTAGGTTTATTGAATATACAAGTATTCATAGAAGCACCTTTTAAAAATTTACATAATTAACACTATTCTTACTCTCACTACATTACTCCGGCCCGATCCAAGAATTTTGTGTTCACCAATCATGTTGCTCTTGAAAAAATGTCCAAACCCCGGAAGATGTNTCTCACTACATTACTCCGGCCCGATCCAAGAATTTTGTGTTCACCAATCATGTTGCTCTTGAAAATGTCCAAACCCCGTAAGATGACCATTTACTCAAAATTCCAAAAACATAAAAATGTCGGATTTTTCAGTTCAGTTCGTGGGAGAATTCACTAATTTAAAATCTGGTAACACATGCAGAAATACGGGTGGCAAGTGTGGCAACTGGCGTCCGAAGTGTCTTTGTAAATTTCGTACGNGTTCAGTTCGTGGGAGAATTCACTAATTTAAAATCTGGTAACACATGCAGAAATACGGGTGGCAACTGGCGTCCGAAGTGTCTTTGTAAATTTCGTACATCTGTCTAATCAAAAATGTTTTTTTATTTTCATTTTTGCTTGGAAATTGTGAAAATAACAAATTAATAATGTACAGTTATATTGAAATTTCGGTGTTATGAAATAACAGAAAAGGAAATCTTTAAAAAAGCTACAGTGTTTTACAGAAATGTTATTTTTCTGCGGTCCTATCTACCGATTCTCAAAATGTGTATCAAAGCTGGTACAATAATATTTTGCTCGCTTTTCCTTTTCGTTTCGTCCACGCATATAAAGGGAGAATTTTCGTCGAATGAATTTTTCAAATTCCTAGTGAAATTCGGGTTCCAGAAGACAGACATCCATTATCAAAAGGAAACATATGGCTATATTTTCGGGAACATAACAGCAAATGTTCAATTCAAATACCCTATAACGTTCGCTGTATTAGACAGAGGTCACTTTTTACACTACTACAAAAGCCGTGATATTGCTGATAAAGAGCTAGCATGCCAGGTTATGTTCCAAAATTTGAATGGAACAGCCTATCATCCCAAATGTAATGCCTATGGCCAAGATCTGTTTCGAAGAATTCCATGTCCGAAAGGTGATCTGTGTATTGATGAAGACACACCATGGAATGTGGTGAAGAAGAATCAGTTTACTTATGTTATTCAAAACTCTGGACAACCAAGGTAAATGATAGTACCTGTACTGATATAGATCTTTGTAGGTAGTGTAGGTACCTACTTTGTCAGGTAAATATTGCTTAAGCCAATATTAGCAGTAGCTATATGTAGACAGAAGTGTTTCAATAAATTTGAATGCTTTTATTCTGTTGAGAACATGGGTATTTGTTAAATGCTTTATTTTTATTTCCAAACAGATTCTGGTATGTATCAATGGTGTCATGTTACCTAGATGAGGTATCGTGTACATGGCACCATTACACTGGAGCACCTTCAAATGACATCAAAACCCTCACAAATATACCTCAGACTGTAAACTATGACTTCTGGCTGGTCAATGGAAGTCCCAATTTATCATTTTACAACACATTGCTGTACCAGTTTTCATTTGATAGACAGAACACCCTGGAATTGTATCTTGTTTTCTGGCTGTGCTATATTATTCTATTGCCAGTACAGATTTATGCCGTCAGGTAAGGTTTTGACATATTTTAATAATTAAATGTTAAATGTTAACATACCATTATTTAAAATTAATTAAAACATTTTCAGAGATATTCACTCCAAAACTTTTAGATCAATAGAGTAAGCAGTATTTTATTGTATTACTGTAATTTTTTGTGTAACTCAAAGCAAAATCGATGTATATGTCACTGGAAAATGGCAAAATCCATAAGATTATAAAATAACTTGAGAGATTGTAAACTCTCAATAAATTGTCAATTGAACATTTTTATGCATCAAAATTTGATAGTCTATAATCTCTCAAAGTCATTCCGAGAAATTGACTGACACTAAATACAGACATAAAATGGTAACCAATCAGAGCACAAGTCTACAATTTATCCATTTTTGAGTGATACTAAAACCTAGAAACAAGACTCTCATTGGTATGTTCAGATGTGAGCTCACACCAACAAAGACCAATGAGGGGCCAAGTTTTCAATCTAATTATCACTCCAAAACAGATAAATTGTAGACCAGAGTGCTGATTGGTCACCAGTTTATGTCAGTCCACAATTTCTCAGACCAGTACCGAGATATTATATATAGAATACAAGATTTTGATTCATATAATTATAGAACAAATGTTCATTTAAAGATTTATCAAGACTTTACAATCTCTCAAGAAATTTTGTAATCTTATGTAGTTTGCAATTATTCAGTGACATATAGGAGCTTTCTCAACAGATATATTATTTCATTGAATATACTCTTCATTTTACCATATTTATTCCTGTTCATTCTATTGCTAACACTATTATTTTCTATTGCATTATTGCTTTGAATCTTGGCACAAACATTCATAGTAAATTAACTATTTAATTTCAGAACACAAAAGCATCCAGTGACAAAGTTGTTCACATTCAGCCTTGTCCTGGAGTTTATTGCTCTATGCTTCAATGTGCTACATACTGTGAAGTTTGCTGTGGATGGTGTAGGGTTTGCTGGGCTGGCTGCCGCTGGGGATGTTTTAGATATAATGAGCAGAGTGAGTCACAAAGTTATGCATCCTCTTTATACTAATCAATTGGTCTGGTTTTGAACCATCATTGTTTATTTTCAACCAGTATTACATTACAATGCATGTCTTCCTATAGGTCACATACTGGGTCCAAGACAAAGTTGGAAAACTTGCAAATTGGCTTTGATGTATTTGTTTCAAACTTTTGTGGTGTATAATATAATAATTTTAATACCTTATTTTAATGGAGGAAGGCTAGGCCAAACTGAAATCTCTGGGTTTACATGTTTTGTGTTTTGAATCTATATGTTTACATGCTTTACATTAAGTCATGTTATGTAGGTAAATAAATTAAATATTTATTTTTATAAATTCATTTTAAATTGCATGCCACTGATCCAGTTATTATTGCTATTACTGTTACTAAGTAAATACATAGCATAGAAAAACACAGTTAGAACATAACAAACACATAAAATTCTTAATGTTGTTTATGATTAACACTGAAAACAAAACTTTTTCAGTCACTTTGTTGCCAATCAGAAAGCTCCACAAAGAACTGCTAGTAAGCTAAACCGTATTCAAAGTATACTGATGGGCTTGAGCATTATTCATAATTATGTTTATTGCCCATTTCCATAATGAGTAACAAATGTACTTAATATTTGATTAAAATATTATATTGGCATTATTGTCATATATATAAGGAATGCCTTTATCCTGTATGAAGAATTCCATAAATATTTCCTCATAATAATATGGGCTAATTATTTCGCCTTATTCTGCACAAGGTGGTTCTCCTCCAAATTTAAGCCCTAGAGGCACGAGGCGAGTATGGAAGTACGGGTCAGCAGACTGGGATGAGATGCGGCATTTCTTTGCAACTTACCCATGGCAACAAACTTGCTTCTTGTCGCGCAACCCTTTCGACTGCGTCGTCGCAGTTGTTGACATGATACGTCAGGGAATGGAATATTTTATCCCATTCTCTGTCGTCCCACTTGGCTGTGAGGCTCAGCCCTGGTATAACGCGCCTTGTGCGAAAGCCGACTTGTACAAAGAGCAGGCATACCATGCCTAGGTTATGGCCCGCAGTGACAGGTGCGACAGTCAAGGTGTCCGTTCAAAGAAAAGAGCGTACAATTCTGTTGCTAAGGATTGCAAACGGGTGTTACGCAAGGCGCGTTTTGACCATGTTGGACGAATTGGGGCCAAGTTAGCGTCTTACCCTTCGGGTACCAAGAAGTTCTGGTCCCTGTCTAAATCGCTTGAGACGAACTTCTGCCGTCCTTCGCTGCCTCCTATGCTGAAGTCTGACGGAACGCTAGCTCATACCGCGCAAGAGAAGGCAAACCTATTTGCCTCAATCTTTTCCATATATATTATACACCATCTTGCATACCTCACTGTGGCTCCACAATGCCGGAGATCTCAATTCACCAGAAAGAGGTTCTTAAGGCCTTTTCTATTCTGGACGTGAATAAAGTCCAACGGACCTAACGGAATACCTGCAAGAGTCCATAAAAGCTGTGCTCCAGAATTGTCTCCTGTCTTGACGCACTTGTATCGCCTTTCTCTGTAAAAACCGAAGTGGATCTGGATTCCTGGAAGCTTGCTAATGTGCAGCCAGTGTCCAGAAAGGGTAACCGTGCCGACCCTGTCAACTACAGACAGATCAATCGCCATAACCTCCATACTGTGTAGTGATGGAAAGGGTACCAGGCTTAGACTACTATGCTAGCAGCCTAGTACCCTTTCCATCACTTTACCTGGAAGACAATGAGCTCCTCAGTGATCACCAGTATGGCTTCCGTCGTGGTCGGTCAACTGGGGATCTTCTTGTGTATGCTACGCATTGCTAGAGCGAGGCCGTTGAGAAACACGGCGAAGCCCTTGCTGTGTCGCTTGATATCTCAAAGGCCTTTGATAGGGTCTGGCATGCTATTCTGTTGGGTAAGCTTCCTCTGCATTCGGCATCCCTGCTGAGTGCTGACTTTTGAAACTGGTTTTCTGACTTCCTGAGTGAGAGATCGATCAAAGTGGTCATAGATGGCTGTTCATCGGATCATATGGCCATTGATGCCTCGTTCCTCAGAAGTCTGTTCTGTCTGCGATTCTATTTCTGCTGCACATCAACGACCTGCTGCAACTAGGTTCAATCGGGTACGCAGATGACAGCACAGTCTCAGAAAGATACCTATCCAGTTCAAGAGCCAGCAAGGAGGAAACAGATACTCTCAGAGAAGCCATGGTGAAGCAAATGAATTTGACCTTAAATCTCCTTTTCCAGGGGGGTGGGGAGTGGGTTCGCAGGAACTCCACGACCTGATCCTACCATCGCCCTTTTACTACTGGAATACCAGAAGTACTGCTAGGTACACCATCCGTACGATCGATATCTCGACTATTCGTACTCGGCGCTTCTCCTCCACATTTATTATGCTCATAGCCAAAGTGTGGAACTCTTTGCGAGCGTTTGTGTTCCCTTCCACATATAATCCATCTGCATTCAAAGCAAAAGTGAACAGGCATCTTCTGGGCATTCTCGCTCCATCATATACCTCATCCAACTCTTTCCATCAGGCGTGATCCCGGTCAAGAGCAAGCCCAATCCTCAATAAAAAAAAAGGTTGAGAAGGCAAATCTTGCTCCTAGTTAGGAGCACCAAAGTTAAATTAAAGCACTCTACTATTTCTAATACCTACGAACAACTGTTTGTCTCATATCTCTTTGTATTTACTTCTGCAATTTTAGTTACATAATTAAATGTATTTTATTGCATGCTACAAATACCTATGGCTACTTATCTGCCATAAACAACTCGATAACTTATTTGTTATTTTTCAGACACTGTTCATGTTGCTCCTACTTTTGTTAGCAAAAGGTTGGGCAGTGACTAGATTGGAGCTTACATACAAACCACTGGTATTCGGAGTTTGGCTTGCTTATGGAATCGTTCATATTCTTCTTTATGTTTGGAATACAGTAAGNGTGGCAACTGGCGTCCGAAGTGTCTTTGTAAATTTCGTACGTCTGTCTAATCAAAAATGTTTTTTTATTTTCATTTTTGCTTGGAAATTGTGAAAATAACAAATTAATAATGTACAGTTATATTGAAATTTCGGTGTTATGAAATAACAGAAAAGGAAATCTTTAAAAAAGCTACAGTGTTTTACAGAAATGTTATTTTTCTGCGGTCCTATCTACCGATTCTCAAAATGTGTATCAAAGCTGGTACAATAATATTTTGCTCGCTTTTCCTTTTCGTTTCGTCCACGCATATAAAGGGAGAATTTTCGACGAATGAATTTTTCAAATTCCTAGTGAAATTCGGGTTTCAGAAGACAGACATCCATTATCAAAAGGAAACATATGGCTATATTTTCGGGAACATAACAGCAAATGTTCAATTCAAATACCCTATAACGTTCGCTGTATTAGACAGAGGTCACTTTTTACACTACTACAAAAGCCGTGATATTGCTGATAAAGAGCTAGCATGCCAGGTTATGTTCCAAAATTTGAATGGAACAGCCTATCATCCCAAATGTAATGCCTATGGCCAAGATCTGTTTCGAAGAATTCCATGTCCGAAAGGTGATCTGTGTATTGATGAAGACACACCATGGAATGTGGTGAAGAAGAATCAGTTTACTTATGTTATTCAAAACTCTGGACAACCAAGGTAAATGATAGTACCTGTACTGATATAGATCTTTGTAGGTAGTGTAGGGCTACTTTGTCAGGTAAATATTGCTTAAGCCAATATTAGCAGTAGCTATATGTAGACAGAAGTGTTTCAATAAATTTGAATGCTTTTATTCTGTTGAGAACATGGGTATTTGTTAAATGCTTTATTTTTATTTCCAAACAGATTCTGGTATGTATCAATGGTGTCATGTTACCTAGATGAGGTTTCGTGTACATGGCACCATTACACTGGAGCACCTTCAAATGACATCAAAACCCTCACAAATATACCTCAGACAGTAAACTATGACTTCTGGCTGGTCAATGGAAGTCCCAATTTATCATTTTACAACACATTGCTGTACCAGTTTTCATTTGATAGACAGAACACCCTGGAATTGTATCTTGTTTTCTGGCTGTGCTATATTATTCTATTGCCAGTACAGATTTATGCTGTCAGGTAAGGTTTTGACATATTTTAATAATTAAATGTTAAATGTTAACATACCATTATTTAAAATTAATTAAAACATTTTCAGAGATATTCACTCCAAAACTTTTAGATCAATAGAGTAAGCAGTATTTTATTGTATTACTGTAATTTTTTGTGTAACTCAAAGCAAAATCGATGTATATGTCACTGGAAAATGGCAAAATCCATAAGATTATAAAATAACTTGAGAGATTGTAAACTCTCAATAAATTGTCAATTGAACATTTTTATGCATCAAAATTTGATAGTCTATAATCTCTCAAAGTCATTCCGAGAAATTGACTGACACTAAATACAGACATAAAATGGTAACCAATCAGAGCACAAGTCTACAATTTATCCATTTTTGAGTGATACTAAAACCTAGAAACAAGACTCTCATTGGTATGTTCAGATGTGAGCTCACACCAACAAAGACCAATGAGGGGCCAAGTTTTCAATCTAATTATCACTCCAAAACAGATAAATTGTAGACCAGAGTGCTGATTGGTCACCAGTTTATGTCAGTCCACAATTTCTCGGACCAGTACCAAGATATTATATATAGAATACAAGATTTTGATTCATATAATTATAGAACAAATGTTCATTTAAAGATTTATCAAGACTACAATCTCTCAAGAAATTTTGTAATCTTATGTAGTTTGCAATTATTCAGTGACATATAGGAGCTTTCTCAACAGATATATTATTTCATTGAATATACTCTTCATTTTACCATATTTATTCCTGTTCATTCTATTGCTAACACTATTATTTTCTATTGCATTATTGCTTTGAATCTTGGCACAAACATTCATAGTAAATTAACTATTTAATTTCAGAACACAAAAGCATCCAGTGACAAAGTTGTTCACATTCAGCCTTGTCCTGGAGTTTATTGCTCTATGCTTCAATGTGCTACATACTGTGAAGTTTGCTGTGGATGGTGTAGGGTTTGCTGGGCTGGCTGCCGCTGGGGATGTTTTAGATATAATGAGCAGAGTGAGTCACAAAGTTATGCATCCTCTTTATACTAATCAATTGGTCTGGTTTTGAACCATCATTGTTTATTTTCAACCAGTATTACATTACAATGCATGTCTTCCTATAGGTCACATACTGGGTCCAAGACAAAGTTGGAAAACTTGCAAATTGGCTTTGATGTATTTGTTTCAAACTTTTGTGGTGTATAATATAATAATTTTAATACCTTATTTTAATGGAGGAAGGCTAGGCCAAACTGAAATCTCTGGGTTTACATGTTTTGTGTTTTGAATCTATATGTTTACATGCTTTACATTAAGTCATGTTATGTAGGTAAATAAATTAAATATTTATTTTTATAAATTCATTTTAAATTGCATGCCACTGATCCAGTTATTATTGCTATTACTGTTACTAAGTAAACACATAGCATAGAAAAACACAGTTAGAACATAACAAACACATAAAATTCTTAATGTTGTTTATGATTAACACTGAAAACAAAACTTTTTCAGTCACTTTGTTGCCAATCAGAAAGCTCCACAAAGAACTGCTAGTAAGCTAAACCGTATTCAAAGTATACTGATGGGCTTGAGCATTATTCATAATTATGTTTATTGCCCATTTCCATAATGAGTAACAAATGTACTTAATATTTGATTAAAATATTATATTGGCATTATTGTCATATATATAAGGAATGCCTTTATCCTGTATGAAGAATTCCATAAATATTTCCTCATAATAATATGGGCTAATTATTTCGCCTTATTCTGCACAAGGTGGTTCTCCTCCAAATTTAAGCCCTAGAGGCACGAGGCGAGTATGGAAGTACGGGTCAGCAGACTGGGATGAGATGCGGCATTTCTTTGCAACTTACCCATGGCAACAAACTTGCTTCTTGTCGCGCAACCCTTTCGACTGCGTCGTCGCAGTTGTTGACATGATACGTCAGGGAATGGAATATTTTATCCCATTCTCTGTCGTCCCACTTGGCTGTGAGGCTCAGCCCTGGTATAACGCGCCTTGTGCGAAAGCCGACTTGTACAAAGAGCAGGCATACCATGCCTAGGTTATGGCCCGCAGTGACAGGTGCGACAGTCAAGGTGTCCGTTCAAAGAAAAGAGCGTACAATTCTGTTGCTAAGGATTGCAAACGGGTGTTACGCAAGGCGCGTTTTGACCATGTTGGACGAATTGGGGCCAAGTTAGCGTCTTACCCTTCGGGTACCAAGAAGTTCTGGTCCCTGTCTAAATCGCTTGAGACGAACTTCTGCCGTCCTTCGCTGCCTCCTATGCTGAAGTCTGACGGAACGCTAGCTCATACCGCGCAAGAGAAGGCAAACCTATTTGCCTCAATCTTTTCCATATATATTATACACCATCTTGCATACCTCACTGTGGCTCCACAATGCCGGAGATCTCAATTCACCAGAAAGAGGTTCTTAAGGCCTTTTCTATTCTGGACGTGAATAAAGTCCAACGGACCTAACGGAATACCTGCAAGAGTCCATAAAAGCTGTGCTCCAGAATTGTCTCCTGTCTTGACGCACTTGTATCGCCTTTCTCTGTAAAAACCGAAGTGGATCTGGATTCCTGGAAGCTTGCTAATGTGCAGCCAGTGTCCAGAAAGGGTAACCGTGCCGACCCTGTCAACTACAGACAGATCAATCGCCATAACCTCCATACTGTGTAGTGATGGAAAGGGTACCAGGCTTAGACTACTATGCTAGCAGCCTAGTACCCTTTCCATCACTTTACCTGGAAGACAATGAGCTCCTCAGTGATCACCAGTATGGCTTCCGTCGTGGTCGGTCAACTGGGGATCTTCTTGTGTATGCTACGCATTGCTAGAGCGAGGCCGTTGAGAAACACGGCGAAGCCCTTGCTGTGTCGCTTGATATCTCAAAGGCCTTTGATAGGGTCTGGCATGCTATTCTGTTGGGTAAGCTTCCTCTGCATTCGGCATCCCTGCTGAGTGCTGACTTTTGAAACTGGTTTTCTGACTTCCTGAGTGAGAGATCGATCAAAGTGGTCATAGATGGCTGTTCATCGGATCATATGGCCATTGATGCCTCGTTCCTCAGAAGTCTGTTCTGTCTGCGATTCTATTTCTGCTGCACATCAACGACCTGCTGCAACTAGGTTCAATCGGGTACGCAGATGACAGCACAGTCTCAGAAAGATACCTATCCAGTTCAAGAGCCAGCAAGGAGGAAACAGATACTCTCAGAGAAGCCATGGTGAAGCAAATGAATTTGACCTTAAATCTCCTTTTCCAGGGGGGTGGGGAGTGGGTTCGCAGGAACTCCACGACCTGATCCTACCATCGCCCTTTTACTACTGGAATACCAGAAGTACTGCTAGGTACACCATCCGTACGATCGATATCTCGACTATTCGTACTCGGCGCTTCTCCTCCACATTTATTATGCTCATAGCCAAAGTGTGGAACTCTTTGCGAGCGTTTGTGTTCCCTTCCACATATAATCCATCTGCATTCAAAGCAAAAGTGAACAGGCATCTTCTGGGCATTCTCGCTCCATCATATACCTCATCCAACTCTTTCCATCAGGCGTGATCCCGGTCAAGAGCAAGCCCAATCCTCAATAAAAAAAAAGGTTGAGAAGGCAAATCTTGCTCCTAGTTAGGAGCACCAAAGTTAAATTAAAGCACTCTACTATTTCTAATACCTACGAACAACTGTTTGTCTCATATCTCTTTGTATTTACTTCTGCAATTTTAGTTACATAATTAAATGTATTTTATTGCATGCTACAAATACCTATGGCTACTTATCTGCCATAAACAACTCGATAACTTATTTGTTATTTTTCAGACACTGTTCATGTTGCTCCTACTTTTGTTAGCAAAAGGTTGGGCAGTGACTAGATTGGAGCTTACATACAAACCACTGGTATTCGGAGTTTGGCTTGCTTATGGAATCGTTCATATTCTTCTTTATGTTTGGAATACAGTAAGTAATGATCCTTTCGATTCATATTTTGACTTTTTAAAACAATATTTGGGGACTCAGGCCCACTTGTACACATAAACCATAGTTTTATTTTGACTTAAGAGTTAGTTGCTATCATAGGGTTGAATAACAAATATGTCAAGGCAACTTAGTTGGAGTAAAAGATAACTGCTTTGTGCAAGTGGGCCCGAGGTAGATAGCTTTGAATGTAAAGTTTATTCTGAGCTATGACAAAAACTTCAAGTTTTTGTCAGA
>NDFZ01003056.1:2827-23092 GCA_002192655.3 Mamestra configurata | reverse complement strand
TGATTAGATCTTGTATCTTCGTCGTTCTTATATTTTCCTCAATTATCCGGGACTCTGCTGACCACACTGCACGTCCGTGTCTCATACATAACGTCACTAAGCTAATCAAATTGTCGGAATGAAGCGCCTAATCAGAGAGGCTGCGAAGATAACTTGGAGTACGACGCAAACATAACGCGGGGTTTTGGATATATTCATTATATCAACGTGAGAGAGAGGTTCGAAAGAATCACCGCGGCCCTGTAACGCAAAGGGCTTTAGAAGGAACACGGATGGGTTTTAGTCAGTAAGTCTGACACGCCCTTCCGCTCCACCCAGAGCGGAAGAAGTCATTTGATGATTTCACATCCTTAAAAAAAGAAAAAAAAATGACGACTGGTGGCTATGCCATCTCTCTGCTCCTATACAAACATGTTCGAACCCCTTTACTGCGTTCCTAACAAAACAAATTACAAAATCTTTTAGTAAATTCTAAAAAAAGAATCATTAATTTAGATCAAGACTGATTTACAACAAAAATATTTTACAAAAACAATTGTAAAAACAAAATAAAACCATGTACATTTAAATTGGAGTTGGAATTAAATAAATACTTGTCTAGACGATATGAATTTACTTTTATATTGAATTCATGTATGAGCTCTACGTCGAACTGGCCTGGTAAGCTTATTTAGTGGATATCAGTGTCAAAAACAAATCGATTCTTTACTTATTCATGATACATGCTCCAGCTTACAAACTCAGCAGAGATCGATGGTTGTCTCTGGAATATTTGTAAATTTACTGTGAGATCAGGCACAAGCTTTGCCGCGTATATCGCTCGTAACTCGTAATTAAAGTTTAGTTTGGTTCGTACTAAATTAAAAAACAAAAATACCTACCAATATGTATACCAATATATATATATCTTTGCGAATATAATGACATTTTATCTAGGGTCTACTGATTCATGAAACTGATTGGTTCCTAAATTAAAAGGATTTTTCTGAAAAGCGTTTTACTTTAAGATACACGAACTATCGGCAAGCTGGCAGCGTAATTGCAGGCCACATGTTTTCGAATTAATTCCAATGATTTACATAATCATCGGATCAGTGACGCTGAATTGTTGATAGGGACCTGTATTGGTAAACAGAGCATTGTAATGTTCACTCTTAGAATAAAATTTATATATACTGGTTGCATCGCTGAAGATCACGTATAGTTCCGCAGGTCTGCTGGTCACGTGGTCACGTAGATATGCACGTGACAACATAACTACATTATTCAGTTTGGAACTGATATATCCTAGGTCAAAGTCAAAGTCAATGTCAAAGTCAAAGTCAAAGCATTTATTTCAAATAAACCATTATCAGGTAATTTTGAATTGTCAAAGTCAGTCCATCAAAAACATGAAGCTAAATAATCAAAATATTAAAAGGTTTTATACTACCACTTAGCTTTTCAAGTTTCTGTATTACATGACTGGTGCGACTTCCAAAGCAGTAGTACCTACAGCTATAAACCGTGATACATTACCCGCTGGTTTCACCACAAAACGCTAAAGATGGATGACGACTGACTGTAAAAACGCAATCTCAGTAAACGAAAAGTTAAAATGTCTTTGTATAGAAAAATACAAGTAGACTAAAATATAAGCAATTATCCAACTTCAGTGTTTCACCATAGAGATTTGATTCAGATTAAAATCTTTTTCGAATCACACACAATCCTGTCGACTTTACTATTATAAATAACTAGCGGCCCGCCCCGGCTTCGCCCAGATGCTTTTTTCAAAGTTTTCTTTCATACAAACCTCGCCCTGACAATTACAAACACAAAAAAAAAGAATTATTTAAATCGTTCAAGTCGTTCTCAAGTTATGCGCGTACATACATTGCGACGATTCATTCTTATTTACATAGATAGGGTAAAACCAGGATAGTTGCCACACTTTTTATAAAAATATATAATTATTATATATTTAGTTAGTTGTCACTTTATTCATAAAACGGGTAGGTACTTTGGTTTATTATCTTCAAATTTGTGAAAGTAAAGAACATTATTTTTGATATTTCCAGAATATTGGCGATTTTTGTCGACCTCTAAATTTTGTGACATCTATCCCATATGGGGGTTAGTTGCCTAATCCATGTAAATTACGTTTAGGATAGGTGCCCCGCCGAGAAAGAAGATTTTTATCGCGCAAAAACTTTGATCTCACCTTGCCTTCCCATGCAATCGCACAGACACATGCAACACGGTCTACTTAGTTGTCGTTGTAGTCTCTCGATTGATAAATACAATATCATGTGATTCATCCGCGAAGCTAGAGTAATTAAAATCGAGGCAACTATACCCCTGGGGCAACTATCCTGGTTTTACCCAGATGTAAAAATATAGTTTGAACTATACTGCTCGGTTTTCGTGTCTCCCTTTAAACGAAAACTACTTCTCGGAAAATCTTCAATATCCCTCAGCGTTCAACAGACTGGAAAATTAGGAAATATGTACCTACTGCTCCGTACTGTGTGCATATTTGGGCCGCATACATGTTATATCCCAGTCCTTTTATGAGATCTGAATAATAAATTACTCTTATTTACATATATTCTGATTTCAGCAAAGTTTCATGCGTGCGCGTGTCACAGTAACACATATCCTGTCACCCCAGAGACTTATTTAATACTAGCTTTTGCCCGCGACCCGTCCACGTGGAATAGTTACTTTTTAAGATCCAAATTTTTCAAGAACTTTTAAACATGTTTATTTATTTTTTATCAAGTGCCTAAATACAAAGGTTCATGGTTTTATCTTCAATAATGACAGACTCCTATATAAACTTTCATCCCCTATTTCAACCCCGTCAAGCCCTTTACTCGCGACAAAAGGTATATGTCCTTTCCCGGGACTCGAACTATTTCTATACCAAATTTACACTAAATCAGACAGACATACAGACACACTTTTGCATTCATAATATTAGTATGGAAGTATAGACGTAATTTATGGAATAAATATTCAAACACCGATTTACCTAGTTTGAACGCTAATACTGTGCTTTAAGGTCGACAGAGCTTTGTTGAAGGCCTCATTAATTATGACCAAGGGCCGCTTTTCAGACTTTATTGAAATCATAATTTATTATTATATTTTACCCGTATAATTCTAATCTTTAGTATGGAGCCCGAACTAGATTTAACATTTTAGGAACGTATCTTGCCCCATACACGTAAAATGAATTTCACAAAATGCATTCTTAATAAAACCCTGTTTTACACCAAACAACATAAAATCGAACTTTTTTTATTATCATTTTCAAAAGCATTTTCACTATAAGTTTTCCGACGGCATGAAAATTAACTTTGTCGATGGCATTTATGATAACACGTTGGGTTTTAATTTTAATCGTTCTGTCAAAATAATAATACATTGAAACACACTGATTGCCTGTTATGACTACTACAGGTGGGAAACAGGAGTTTTAAACGGAGGTCGATATTTCCACACGACACGCTCGTGTGGAAATATCGACCTCCGTTTAAAACNAAGCAGTACTCCTGGACACGGCGCGCATAGTGAGGAGGTTCCTCTCTCAGGGGCCCTGACCACCGGTACCTTGGACCCTGTTCCCGATACCGGTGGGCTACTATTTTATATATTTTGAAATGTTTTTTTTTTTAATTATACAGAAATATTTAAAAATTTAACTAATATGTAATATACAATAAATAAATGGAATAATAATAATAATAATTTTCACTATAAGTTTTCCGACGGCGTGAAAATTAACTTTGTCGATGGCATTTATGATAACACGTTGGGTTTTAATTTTAATCGTTCTGTCAAAATAATAATACCTTGAAACACACTGATTGCCTATTATGACTATTACAGGTGGGAAACAGGAGTTTTAAACGGAGGTCGATATTTCCACACGAGCGTGTCTTCTCAGTTTAACACATTATTTTAAAAATCGGTTGTCTGTAAAGTCGGTTTACTGACGATAGTTGAACGTGACAACGTCATAAGAAAATACTGATGGAATTTCATTGTTCAAAAGAAAATTTTAATTTTATTTGTATGGATATAGAGAAGGAGGTAAATGGAAATCACAATTGAATTGATCATGTTACATTTATTGTATAGCAGCTGTCCACGCGGACGCATCGCTCACTCAAGTAGGAGAGAGACAGATGTCGAACGCTGCCGAACGCGGAGGCCGATTGTGCCTCTTTGTCGCTCGTTCCACGCTCTCGCTTGCACTTCAAGCCTTAAATGGAACGCCTCAGGGCGAGGTAACGCCGCATGAGTCATGTTTTTTCGTGTGTGCAGCCGGCTCCATCGAATTATAAGACGTTGTCACGTCAAAACTATTTATTTTTTGCAATTTTCACGCAATCCCTACAGCTCGACAATGCATTAAAACTTGAGAAACTCCATTACAATCTTAACAGCTTTCCACAGCAGGTTGAACAAGTACTTGCAAAACTTCCACCTAGAGCTAACGCTTCCTGTACGTACTGTAGCTGTAGGATTAAAAGTAAAGTTAATTTTAATTTGTGTATGAATTTTAAGCGACACTATTGAATTGACCACAAAGTTCTAATTAACTGCTGCAGTTCATTTTGTGGTAACACATGATTGTTTTATTAAAATGTTATTGATTGGCTTAATCTCAGTACGTAGGTACGTTTTTAGGTGTTTTATGTATATTTACGCGTCTGCTAAAGCATACATATAATTTCATGTAGAATGTTTCGAGTAGATTGAGTGTGGTTGCACCGTGACGTTAGCGTTTATCAGCACCACACATTCTATTACAAGCACACTACACTTTCCTCAGTTACAATATCACGCAGAACACATCATAATTAATGCACAACTAAAACAAACTGTTCAGCATCCTCTTGTACAATACAAGGTGGAGACGACAATACGACAATCAATCAAAACACTGGCAATACTAGTTCATACGAATATGTTGTCTTTTATCACAGATTTGATGTCACTAACTGCAACATACTGCTTGGAATATTTCGTCAGAATAGTAGTCACTACCCTTGACCAGTTTGAGTTTTTTTTTTAATATGGTCACAGGGTTTATAATAGTTTAAAAATGTTCTTATGTTACAGTATTGCTAGTGTTTTCATTTATTGTAGTATCGATGCCACCACACATTATATATTCGGTGTTCATCGAGAAAACCGACATGCCACTAAGAGGATGAGTAGTTGAGCACACGCGGTTAGGACCGACCACAATGTTAAATTCCACAATATTCGTTATCCACCAGGCTTACCAAGATCAAGAGAACTACTGTTTATGTGGCAGAATGTTCAAAGTAACCGGTGTAGAAACTAACGTAATGAAAGTTATGATGGTGTACTTTTATTTTTAGGGTTCCGTAGTCAACAAAAGGGACTCTTATAGTTTCGCTATGTTCGTCTGTCTGTCTGTCCGTCGGCGGTTTTGCTCAGAGACGCTTAGCGGTAGAAACTTGAAATTTGGTAAGGGTATACATATTAATCATGGCCGACAAAGTGGTAAAATAAAATCCTAAAATACTTTTTTATTAGGGCGGTCCCTCGACATGTAAAGGGGCGTTTTATCGTTTACTCCATGGTGTGGGGTGTCGTTGGATAGGTCGTTTAAAAATATACATTTTTCCATCCAAGGATTTATTTGTTTGCGAAATATTAAGCCTTAAAGGGAAAATTTTTGTTCGAGTCAAGTATCCCCCTCCTCTGCCAGCTAAATGGTTATTTCTGGAGACGTGAAAAAAATCATAGTAGTAGCATATATTACAAATTTATAAAAAAAACTATCACCGCTAACGCTAACGCTTAACGAATTAATGAGTAATAGTCGACCAACTTATAAAATGGAACTGGGGAAGTAAAAAAATCCTAATAATTCTATAGAAAATGACTTCAAACCCAAACCGAGTGCATTTGTAACTTTGTAATGTAATAATAGTTGAGTACTTTTGACTATTTTTCAAGCATAGTTTAGGAGACGGGTAACTACGGAACCCTACGCTGTGCATGGTCCGACACGCACTTGGCCGGTTTTATGAACTAATTATACCTATACTCTCGCTGGGAGTCAATGATTAATTTTAGTGTTCATGCTTAGGTAAATAGGAAATATTGCCTTTTCGAAGACGTTAACTATAATAGGAATTCTTTAGCTGTGACGAAAAGGCTGTATCTGTTATAAAAAAGCCATAGTCATAAATCAATTAATTAGAGATAATCCAACATGTTTTCATTAGGAATTGTAAATAATGTATTCATGCTATTTTTATTTAGCTTGCAGCTACCGGTGACTGTGTATGTGTACAAAAAGTGATTGTGTCGGAACCTAATTAAATTAATGGCTGTTACTAATTTACTTTGTACATCATTAATGGAAGCTCTATAGATATTAACAGGAATTTGTATCCTGGTTGAAGGCGGCTCATCAATTAATCTCTTGGTGTTGCCGTTAGTCGTAATTACCATGTGAATATTGGAACCATGCGGGCTTTGTGCGCTTTCGTGTTTAACTTTAAAGTCTGGTATTCCACGTCTGGTCTCTGATTTTAGTAAATCATTTCACGTCATTACCACTAGCTAAGCAGGCCACGCAAGCTTAATAGCAACAGAATATTCATGCCTATGAGCTCCTAAATAAGCTCCAAATAAAAAATATTATTAATGAGTGAATTGAAGATTGGAGTGTCTACATTTGTGAATAAACTACCAGTAAAAAGTTTCACAAGCTTTCTTTGATACGAATTAAATATACAGCGGGTTGCCCTGCCTTTTTTGATTCCGTATGTAAACTAAAGGCATTTTGGTTGTAAAGTTTTGTAAGCGGCCTGTACGTGCTCCTGAGTTTGTGTTTTACCCTAACACTACGCTACTATTTATTAGGTTTCGGGTCAATACTTTCATCCACAGCCATATAAAATGTCATTAAATATCCTCAGATATTTTAAAACGAAAAGGACACAGTGGGCTTGTGTCCATATAAAAAAACTCAGCACAGGAACCTTACTGCCAGATGTGGTACATTCCACAGGGCGACATCATGCACTATACGAACTCACAAACTCGAGCACCATCCATGTGGGTAACGCAAGAATGTTAAATAAGCAAATTTTTTTTTTTTTTACCTTTAGACGTAGAAAATAAATGCGGAAAGTATATATATCGCAGATGTTTGTAGTGTGCAGCTCGCCTAATCTTATATTTGTAACTGCACACACTAATTATTGGCACTATTACACGAATCGTTGAACTGAATAGTTCTCTTTTATTTTGCCTACATCACTCCAATACATGGCGACCCTTCGCCAGCAATTAATATTATGCAACATACGTGAAAGCGAAGGTGTCAGCAGTTGAAGAAATCATGATTATTTTTACTGATGGAAGATTGTGAAGACAGAAAATTACAAGAAGAAAGCGGAGAAGATTTGGGAAAGTATGGAAGAAACAGCCTTTATAGAAGACCTTGTTTGAGGAAGCGAAAGACGACATTGTTTAAAACAAGGTCATCTGTCAAGACAGGAAAGGAAGGTTGCTGCCGGGTGCCGGGAGAATGCTCAAGCCTTATGACGAGAAGATATGCAGGGCGCCGGGAGATAAATTGTACGGGTCTGATGTGGAGCAGCTGGGAGTCAGTTCGAGTCCAATGCGATGTGAGGAGTTAATGCATCCACGTCACGTGAGACGTTTTAACCTACATACATATACGTTGTCAGTAAAATACGAACCTACTGCAATGTAAGTTTTGCACTGCTAACATATTTTATATTCTACTTTATTTTAAAAGAATTCTATGGGAAATAACAAAAGCTATCATTGTGAACGAGACAAATCAAGCAGACACAAACTGAACGATATTTTATTAAATTACGACGTACGAGGTTAAAGTGAGGAGTAAAGCGACATAAAATATATGAGTTTGTGTAACTTCTACATATGTACGTCTATCTTCACTGTCTCATGTAGTAAGTTATAAATGAGACATGACGTTGATTAAGCCTGACTCCATACAGAACGAAGAATAGCAGAATCCCATGACTACCCGTGGGTGTCGTAAGAGGCGACTAAGGGACTCACCAGAGAATGGGCAGCAGCATTCTCTATGCATTGCAACAGCTACACTGTGATCGCCAACCAGCCTGCCAAGCGTGGCGATGTAGGCAACCCCCCCTTGGAGGAGGCCTATGTCCAGCAGTGGACGTCTTTCGGTTATGGTTGATTTTCTTCCTTCCTCCTTCTTACTAGTCAGATAATAGAGTCTTCATAATGCTTCTGCATCGATGTATCTATTAAAGATTAAACACAGACTCCATGCATACATTTTTAAACTGAAATATGTGTTTGCATATTGTGTTTAAACCTATTGAACTGTAGACATCTCGCGCAATCCTCTAGAGATGACCTCAGATGGAAGTAGAATGGATGACTTTACATCTCGAGGGATACTGCTGAGCATAGAAAAAAAAAGGTGATCGGGTTAACTGTATCGTTTGTACGTAGATACGTAGACAATTTTATGTTATTTTCAAATAATACCAGTGATTTTGTACAAAAAAAATCTCAAAATTACGTTTTGATAATCCCAACGCAAAAAGTATAATTACCCGACGTCACTAACGTCTGCTGACTTGGACGACGTAATTAAATCTAACGAGAGAAAGAATCACTTAAATTGAATCAGAAACCTCGGAGTAATCAGTGTACATATCTAAATTAAAAAAAAAAAAAACCCACCGAATTCAGAACCTCTTCCTTTTTTGAAAGTCGGTTAAAAAACTTCATCACGCCGCGCCTTACTAGCATCTTTACAATACATAAATACATAGTAGATAGATAGAGGTACTGTTGGGAATTGTAAGACAAACTTCAAACAAAACAAATTTATTGCGACTGTTAAACTTCAGACAGCCGTCCTGAATTGATTGTATTGAAAGACATCTGTCTGAAGCATCCTTTGTAAGTCATTCGTTGCACTTGGAGATACATAAGTTTTAGAAAATCGATGTTTGTAACTGTACCAATGTTTGATTAGTTGTTTGGTTGAGGTTAATTGGACAGGATGTTAACTAAATCTCCTTACATTAATTTCTCTATGAAAGAAACTCAAAGTCTATTACTGTTACCGAGTGTAATGTATGTATACTTTTATTAAGGAATAAAATACGAGTCAAAATACACAATGTACTTGCTTCACGCTTTTATCATAAATTCAACAATCGAGTTCCGCAATAACTTATTGATTTAATTTCCGAGCGGAATTGTATATTTTTATTGGTTAAGAAAAAATGGGTTCCGCAATAAATTGTCATTGTCTGTGAAGTAGACGATATTTTGCTATTTGTTGAGTTAATGCCAGTGTGATATGATTACGCAATCGAAATTCAATATTTTGCTGACTTCTACAAAATTTTAGAAAATTCCTGCAAATGGACTGCTTATAAAGTCATGACGTTAATATAGATAGACAATGGTGACTTTTATTGTAAAGAAGAATGAGATGTGGACTTTCTAATTATAATAAATGTTTCGCGTATAATATTCCTATCAGCAGGAAAAAAAAACATAAAATAATATATAAACAACAGAACTGAAAACAGCCAAACAGACGCTTTCGTCCGTGTCTTCCTTTTATGCTCTCTACAGAATTGGATCCCTCACAATGAAGCATCACCACGTTGTGTGTTTGTGAACAAACATTTACCTTCGTGTACTCAAGCATCGAGGTAGTCTCGATTGACTGACCTTTTAGCAGTCATGTGTAGAGAGAAACGATGAGCAAACAAAGCACTCGCAATCCAACAAACAAAACGGATTTATTTGCTCAACAAAGGGTTTTTCTATTCGCAACAGTACCATGATCCATGTTATATTAAGTTTGGCGTAACAGGAGGTGAGCCTTTGGCCGAACTTCATCTCTGGTCTGAAATGAAAATATTTCTATTGAAAAGTTATAGAAAAATCTTAAGAATAATGTTATAGAAAAATTTAAAATCTCACTACACGACGACCACGACCACTCTGGCAAGAGCGTACCGAACCGACTGAGAAGGAGAAGAAGCCATTATCTAATATTCATATCTTTCGAAATGTCTTTGAATTTTGGATTTCATTAGTTAATAATATTTTTTTTTGTTTTTTTTATGAATAGTTTTTAAAAGTTTAATATTGGAATTCTTACAATCTCTATCGACTTGTCAATATTTCCAATTCAATCAGCGCGCTTGAGCAAATAACTTTATAGAAAAACATTGGCTTCGAAGCGCACATATTGTAGTTTAATCTTTAATTTAACTTTTGCAAAGAAATGAGATGGTATTGGTAAATTTAAAATAAAGGCTTTTAGTCAGTTAGTGAACTTACTAAAACTGAATTTAAATTGGTGAAGTTTTGGACTTTGGCGAGCTTTGAAAAATACGAGTCCTTGTTTTTTTTGTTACTGATAGATATTTATTTTATTTTCTTTAAAATAGGTTAAGGCAACAATTAAATTATAGTTGTAATAAAAAAATAAGGTCACTCACAATGGGCCTCATCAGAAGGTTTAAAGTCACCCAAAGGGCAATGGAGAGGGCAATGCTCGGAGTTTCCTTGCGTGATCGAATCAGGAATGACGATATCCGCAAGAGATACAAGGTTACCGATATAGCCCGAAGGATCGCCAAACTGAAGTGGTAGAGGGCAGGGCACATTGCTCGCAGAACAGATGGTCGTTGGGGCCGAAAAGTTCTGGAGTGGCGACCGCGTACCGGAAGACGTAGCAAGGAAGGCGTTGGAAGGCCTCCCTCAAGGTGGACCGATGACCTGGTGAGGGTCGCGGGTAGCTGATGGATGCGAGACGCATAGGACCAGTTGTTGTGGCGACACTTGGGAGAGGCCTATGTCCAGCAGTGGACGTCTTTCGGCTGATATGATGATGATGACCTCTCTACTGTTTCCTTAGTATGTGAGCTAAGTTTCTGAAACTTCTGTATTCGAATACATTCAAGAATAGCCCTTCTTTTCTTTAAGACAATAATTTTTATGAATAAATCTTCGAATACTTCTACGGGAAATAATAGCAAAACTACTGTGTGGATTGGCTAGCTTAAAAAACATCAACCAGATCACCAACATAATTAAAGTCTGACGGTACACCACAAATCCAGTACAAAGTGACTACATACAGTTTCAGCCAGTAATATATGGATTTATTACGGCAAAAAGTTAATTCACGTTCACAAAACGTTCACGTTCACTGTTTAATAAAGTGCTTCACACTAAAGAACTGATTGCCAGCGGTACTTACGATTTCATAAAGTTATTTATGAAACTAAGAAAACTCTCAAAAAATTGTGTGACATTTCCAGCCCATCTAATATCGCTAAAAAATTCTGAAATTCGCCACGGTGCCAAATTAATTGGTTTGGACAAATTATCTTTGTAATGGTGTTAGATAGAACTCACGCAAAAGTGTTCAATCTTAATGAAAATACAAAGCAAAGTGATTCAGTTTTTGTCTGACCCCTACAGAGCAATGACAAGGCTTCAGCTTCAGCTCTGGTGGGGTCAGTATTAGTAAAAGACAAATGAAGCGAACATTAATCACGAAGTGGAAAGTTTATGTAACGCAAGAACATGTAACAATTGACTTTATTTTAGTCTCTGTCTCTTTCCAATTATTTTATCTACAAATTTTATGATAGCTTTTTTATTGAAATCGTTCAGTGGGTTGCACTTCCAATCAATAAAAGATTAGTGTGCGTTGGTCTTTGATCAAGAATTCACGGTATAGTTTAGTTCTCGGTCGAGTTTTGTCTCAGAGCGAAAAAAACGTTATTATTTAAATATTAACCCTTGTTTTTTTCTGTTGCAGGCTGCTGACTCAGCGTGCTCACGCTGCTGAGCGCGGCCGCCAAGCACGCGGCACAGCGATCACCAAGGACCACAACCCTGCGGCGGACACTTGAAGCGACACGTGGGCACGATCACGATACCTAACTTCCCCAACCCTTTCCCCGTCCCGATCAAGTGTAAATGGATAATAGAACACGACATAGTGAATGGGGATATATCGATATACTTTACTCAGCAGTACACTACCAGTGGCTTGACGTTCACTGAGTACATGTTTTACGACGAGTCTTACAAGTTGGGCTTAAGGAGAGCGCTCACCGTCACCGACGACAACACCAGGATCAAGTGGCTCTAGGTGAGTTTCTTTGGATTGAGTTGATCTTGCCATGTATTCATTCAAACATTTAGTCTAATTGTGTTGCTAAAATTAGTTTGTAACTTTACTGCGATTAATTAAAGTTGGTACTAGTTAAAATATTTGTATGTAGGTGTGAAACTGTATGTGTGTGTGTTTATTGACGACGACTGTTATCGACCATTTATTTATTTATTCATTTATACTTAAAAAAGAAAAATAAAACAGAAAAATTGTATATACAGAAAAGACTATGTTATATCGGTACTGGTATATAACTAAGCATTTTAACTAAAATTGGTTACAACTATATGAATTGAAATAGTTGTAATTTAACAAACAAGAGCGAACTGTGTGGAGGACGATTTCAATAATTCTGTTGTCCTAAGACAGACTATAGTGAACATTTTATTTTTGCCTCTACAACAAATCGTATTTTAATTAAATTTAAACTCAACATTGCCACAGAGCAATCCTAACGGCTCTCGTATTAGAAGCCGGCTTTGTGTTATTAATTTTGGCAGTCTGCCTATTTTCCACCTTCGTACCATTTCTGTTGGTTTCGATAGAGTCTGTAGAAAACATCCCAGAAAGCCATTCTGTCATGGAAGGGTCTACCTTCAAGGGTCAGGTCGGAATCTAGATTGAGGTAAGGCTGAGTGGCCCTCGTGACAGGCTCCCATTTGACAGGAAGCAGATCTGATGTTGCGGGTGTTGGGTCTCTGAAATAAAATATAATAGCATAAAAATATATTACATATTATAGCTTCTTGCATGAAATGAAACAGAAACTTCATAACGGTCAAGAAATTGTATTTCAAAAGCGTTTAGAAAATAAAAATAGTTTAACCGAATCTAAATCGAAAGGCATAGTCGTTGAAGTATCGTTGTCCTCATAGAAGGTGATCGTTGCGCTAATACATGGTAGTTTTAAATTAGGAAATCGCATGATGCTGCTCAAGATCACAGAAAAGAAACATAGTGTTATCTACTCCAAACTTGTCATAAAACAAGGGTGATTTTTTATGGATACAAAATAGTTTTGTACTATCAACAGTGCGTTTTTCTATTGGAATTGCATTATCTAAAGAATAAAATATAATATAATTAATCCTCGATTGCTTAAAATGCGAATTTTAAAAAGTCTACAAGATTTTGCGGAAAATAAAATTTACTGAAAATAAATAAACAAGACATAAATTGCAATCAATGTATGTTGTCGGCGGCTACGTGTCTAGCCCAACAATATTGCGTGCCAATATATGTTGGTCTTTCAAATTACAAAATAAAAACATAGTTCAAAAGTCCTTCTGTATGCAGCAGCAGGATTATTGAAAGCAGTTATACATTTTTTTCCACAAGTTAATCGCATGACGATGAAAATTCAACAGTGAAACTCAATAAAATACATCTCACCCATACGTTGCGAAGTTAGTCCAAAGCCTTGTTATCCTGTCAATCATGAGTTCATCTTCGGGAGTAATAATATCTCCATTGAATATGTCATAGTCGAATAAATATCCAAGTTCGTCAGCATGAATAGCCCCGGTAGAATTCAAGTTATACGCCACCTTCAGCAGATTTCTGCAACCGCTATATGAGAAAATATATCGGTAAACAGTTTTAGCGCCAATATCTATAAATCTTTCCGCCATTCTTTGCGTTGGGTGGTTGAATACAAAATCTGATGCAAAGTCTGTGATTTCATCTTTCACGTTCACACTTGGATTCTCATCCCCAATATAGAAATGTCTAACATCATCTAAAGCATCTTCTAAATTGTCACCTAAATCAAATACTTTGCTAACTGTGTCAAAATTATAGTTTGAAAAGAACTCTGAATCTTGGTTTCCGTACTCGAAAGGCAGTTCGTTATTCGTGTTCCCAATTATAACTGGAGTAGTCTTAACTTTACTCGATACAATATTCATAGGGTGCTCTGTTATAAAATGTTCTAATCCGTCAATATTATTTTCAATACATGGTAATGTGAGAGGGTTTTTGGTGCCAACGGACCTTGTTATCTCCAAATCGTGCGCCAGTTTTACTAATGTATGAGCATCAATAGATGCAAGATAATCAATAGTCTCGACTATATCATCGGTTTTAAAATCTAATGCTTCTGCCAGTTTCAAGGGTACCGCGTTGTCAGGGTCTACTATCAACCATGGACTTAAAGCAGGACCACTTTGAATGATTGCTTTTTGGAATAAACTTTCATATGAAGACAACAAGTGGAGGTTGACAGACATACCGCCAGCACTTTCACCAAACACAGTTATTTGTCTCGCATTTCCTCCGAAAGCCTCGATATTATCATTGATCCACCTCAGAGCCAACACTTGATCTTTGAGTCCCTGATTTCCTGGGACTTCTGGAATACCCAAACACATAAACCCGTAAGCACCAAGTCTGTAATTGATTGCTACCACAATGACGTCATTTCTCAGCAAAAAATGAGGGCTGCCGTCACTAGCGCTGCCACCAACGAAACCACCTCCATGAATCCATACCATTACGGGAAAGCGGTTGTGTGAGTTGGCCATACTCGGCACGTAGATGTCCATGGTGAGGCAGTCGAGGGTACCCATGGCCACACTGTTGTTTACTTGAGGGCACATGTTCGACTGGTATGCTTCAAAGATATTCTCAAAACCAGAATGCGGGACTGACGGCTGAAAATAAAATTGCCATCTATTAATACCATTTTACGTTTTTTAATGTGACGAATTAAATAAGAAACTAAAACTACTTACTCCAAAAGGATTGTTCTTATCCACCACCGCATACGGCACTCCCAAGAACTTTGCGTAGCCATGTTCAGATCTAAGCCCTCGGATCAGACCTCCCTTCGTAGAGACCAATGGGTCTACCCTGGACAGACCTTGGACCTGTCCCCAAACACAAACTAACACAACCACAATCCACATGTCCGAGCGACGAGACATTCTATTTACTGCATATTGCATACTGAAAATTATCTCCAATGTCGAAAGATGAGCTGAGATCAATGATAAAACTTTTATCTTGGTTAATATCTTAGTGATATCGATGTTGTACTACAGATAAGTGATGATGTACTTCGGAATGATGATATTAGTATAGTTGTTGCGTTTTATCATTGCATTTATAGATTTACATTGTTTGCATGGTTCTAATAGATCATTTAGTTTTCTAGCTGCGATCGCAATTACTTACAATGACACATTTTACATGTGTAAACTGACAAACTCATTCAGATTCCTTTACTATAATGAGTTAAAAACACACAACCGCTAGCCAAAATCTTTTCCCTTTCCCGACCTNGATCATTTAGTTTTCTAGCTGCGATCGCAATTACTTACAATGACACATTTTACATGTGTAAACTGTCAAACTCATTCAATCTGAATGAGTTTACCCTTTACTATAATGAGTTAAAAACACACAACCGATAGCCAAAATCTTTTCCCTTTCCCGACCCCAACTTGTTTGCCAACTGAGCTGGGTGAAAATAGAGTCAAGTACAAGCGATGCGGAATACAATTTTCCGGATTTAGCTTAGCTTTTCTTATGTTAGCTTTGAATATCAGCTTCTGTTAGCTCCTACTTGATCTTACTTGTATTGCTTATTCAGATTTTATTTATAACCGGTTCCTGCAGGATTTGCCTGTATTTGTGGAGATCCGAAAATAATAAGGTGCGATGTTGGGAATTTGTTTGAGTCGTCAAAATATACAGCAATTGGTTGTTAACCACAATATCATCATCATTATTATCATCACATCAGCCGAAAGACGTCCAGTGCTGGACATAGGCCTCCCCCGAGTGACGCCACAACAACCGGTCCAATAAGCACAATATACGCCATGTTAATAATAAATCAAACGAAAACACAGCCACATTCCTGAAACCCTCAAATACCCCTAGTTTTCCTAAAGCGATTTCTTTCGCTTGTTATAAACCCAAAAGATCCCTTTAGAACAGACTGCTACAATCTCTTACAAATTAAATTGCCTGAAATACAAGAGGATTTTTCCCTCGATTGTTGTTTCGAAACGATTTGATTTTTTTTTTCTTAGTTATTCGTTTCAGTTTTTCTATTGCGGCATGTGACAGGGGTCGAGCGGCCAAAACCTTGGTCATTTGACACGGTAAGGGGCCAACCGTGAGGCTAGCTATTGGCGGTCAAATATAGAGTCAAACTTAATATGGTTGAAGTTTCTATGGTTGAATTTCCAAATTCATTCTGTATAGCTGTCAGCAAAATTAATTAATAGTTTAACTGAAAGTTACAAATGTGGAAGCATTATATACAACAATGATACTTGACATCTCAATCATCTCACTTTCACACATCTCATCTTATTGGTTCTAAAATTGTTGAGGTTATGTGACCCATTTGCGAGTTATTGAAACAAACAATGCTCACGCAGGTGTCTAGTTAATTGAATACATGCAATACTTGCATTGTGATTCGACTCTGATTTTTTCGAAACTTTCAAATCAATGAAGCTATTCTGAATTAAATCTGGTATTATAGAGTAATGCGGTACAGAGAGTAAAGTCCCGCAAACCTCCATTGAAAAGGGAAGATTCTCTGACCTGGCTGTTGTGTCGGGTGTGTAACTGCCCGATAGTTGATATTCGGACTGTTGTACATGTTCAAATCTCACGGAGAACTTTGCTTGCGCGGTGCAAGATTTCGTTGTTAGTTCGTCGCTGACAGGATAGATGGCGTTGCAATTATTTTTGTTGGCGCACAAATTTCGCTTTTTAGTTTTTAATTGATACGGCTATAGTATAATTAGGGCATGGGCGTTCAGAAGGAAAAAAAAACTCACCACATTATTCAGGGTTGAAATTTCAGGGTTGCGAATTTTTGTTTTGGGCATTATGTATGGGCTGGCCTACCCTTACTGTAGCCCTACTGCACGCGCATGAATACGGGTCTTGGCTTAACCACTGTATCGTACAAAATTCACACCAAATAGTTGCTGTTTTACTTTTCCTAGACATAAAATCGCCCCTCCTGTTACTTACGTCGACAAAAATAATGTCGGTACGTCGTTGTGTTACACATTTTGTGACCCCTTTTCCGATTAAAGTTTCTGGTAAAATGATTGCCCGGGTAATACGAGCGCGACCTTTGACCCGGAGCGTCTTTTATTTTAAGCAGAATGTTTGTTGAAATGAAACAGTTTCATGATATAAGAAATTAAGGTACGTATGTTTGTTAGGTAATCTTTTCTCTGCGTGGGCATTGTATTAGTAGTGTCATTTACCTTCGTGGTAAGGTGTAACATGGATATATCACGGCTCATTATCTTGTTTATTATTTTCTCGACAAATATGGTTGCGGAACTTATGTAAGGTAGGTATTACATATAAAGATCTGAATACTGTAAGCTTAAAATACTGTTGGGCAAAGCCTCTTCTAGTGACTTTTAGGTTTTTCAAGCTATGGCTAATGTGCAAGTTTTTTCTACAACGTCGATTTTACTACCAATTTAATAAAGGAAAAAACTGATCATATTTTTAAGAAAACAATTTTTCGAGTGTATCATCATTTTAATACGGTCAGGAAAGATTCAAGCTCTCTGTTCACTGATATTCTCAAAAGACACATGTTAGAGTCATAGATTATTCTGCAGTTTTGAAATGCTTAGCCTTTTATTGATCTCACTACTTTTATAGGCCGATTTTTTGGAGATAATAACTTGGCCTTTTTTTACATTTGTGTTCTTTTGGGGGTAACAACACTCGTCGACAGTTAGATTGGAGTATTATATATGCGTCCAATGGATACTTACACTAAAGGAGTTTTTGTAGATATTTTATATATTATGCTTTTTTAATTGAAATAACAATCCTGATGTTATTTCAATTGAAAAATCACGTTCGGTAAATAATCCACAAAACTGTTTAGTAAATATCATTATACGTTTAAACTTTGCTAATATAGTCGACTCACAGTTGAATATATCACTAAATAGGAATAATATCTCGCCATTCGTGTCCCTATGTTACCAACCGAACAAAAAATGATTACGTGAAAACTTAATTATTCCATACAAAAAATATAGATTTGTTTAGGTAGGNTTAGTAAATACCATTATACGTTTAAACTTTGCTAATTTAGTCGACTCACAGTTGAATATATCACTAAATAGGAATAATATCTCGCCATTCGTGTCCCTATGTTACCAACCGAACAAAAAATGATGACGTGAAAACTTATTATTCCATACAAAAAATATAGATTTGTATAACAAACGCGAGTTGTACAATTTTAGAGTACCTACTACTCTAAAATTGTACAACTCGCGTTTGTTTCCACGAAAATATAAAGTCGGTTAATGGAACTGCAAATTGAATACTCAATGACATGATTGGCAGGATCGCAGCTACGCTTCAGCTACGTTGTTCTGGTTAAAAATAAGTAACAGTTCAAGTATTATACTGCAAGTTTATTAATGTAAATAATTTTTTTTTTAACATAAAGTTAAGTACTTTGTAAAATAATGTGACATAATGACCTCTCAAACGCACATATTAATAGGGTAGTTCATAATAATAACGCATTATGAGGGGTAGCAATCGCTTTATGTAATTTTTAATATGGGATTTAATCATTTGTTGTGAGTGTAGTTGAACCATAACAATATTAAAAAATGATTTAACCTTTACAGAGAATTGCATATTTGGAATACTAATCTAACTATATACACTTGAAATTAAAATAAAAACTCCTAACTGAAAAATGGCGCCAAAAAATTCGTCCGCATCGCTATGGACTGGAAGTGAGCCCAAAAGACTGGCGCGTTGCCACGTTGTATTGCAATGCTTATCCTCTGTCCGAGGTAAAAGCCAGCCCTTGGGTCACGCGAAGTGTCAACTAATTGTTTAGCAAGTTCTTTATATAACGCATTAGCACTCGGACACCACTGTTCAAGAGTTTCAACCCCGAACGGCTCGAAAATATAATTGCCAACTAGGTTATTATATTTCCGCCGCTTGAGGTTCTCCGCAGCCGCGGCGGCAGCACCAGCACAGCACGACGAGCTAGGAAGATGGGATGGCGCAAGAGTATCGACACAAGTAGCGTTGAACCATTAAATTTCCTAAACTATGTATTTCTTGCGATATCATAGGTCTTCTTTCACTAATGGGTGTTTCAAAGTTAGACAAAGTATCTTAGCAACCGGTATATAGTTGCCTAGTGGATACGAGGCTTTAACCTTAAGCCTACTCGATGAAATGTTATTGCACATCACAGACTGCACGGTGGCTGTGTTCAGCAGGTGTTAGTGTAACCAGCACAAAGAGATGCTAACTACATAATGTTGGGATTAGTAGCTCAGTAGCTTCTGAATATTGATGGCGCAATTCGAGGGTATATTAATCCTCCCTAATCGTATTATAGGACTTCATAGAAAACGGAATCGCATTCCAAATATGCCTACCTTTGACTTATTGTTATTAGATTATTATTATTATTATAACAAGCTATAACAATTAGATAGAACATTAATGATCATCATTTGATGATCATTAATTGTTTCGCATGGCACAGTTAATCAGAATGGGCAATTTTCTAGCGTGTTTGAATGACTAATTTGTACAAATGCATATTCAAGATTACTTATAAGGTCTTACAATGTAAAATATCCTGATATTACAATGCAAAATAGCGATAGATTGATAATGTCGGCAATTTCTTCGATATAGGTCATTTTCGCTGACCTAAAAAGAAGGCACGTCGCTTGCTTTGCATAGGAAGCTCATTGTAATCGATATTTGCAATCGGATGCGACGTGCTTTTCGTAGCGCTACGACATGCTACGGACCGCTACGCCGTGTCTACGAAATACTACAAGTGGTTACGTCGATAGCTGATATTAAAATTCAACAACTCTGTTGATCGTAGCTATGTTAATTTTAAATACATTGCATGCCAATAACTCATGCAAATAAAATAAAAAAAATAATGTACACCGTATTTTAATATTAACGAAAAAGTTTATTTGACTATACTCTATCCGTTTAGGTAGTTAACTAAAGGTAAACAATCTTGATGT
>NDFZ01003055.1:0-23081 GCA_002192655.3 Mamestra configurata | reverse complement strand
TCAAAATGAACAATACAGTTAATACATATTTATTAGTACATATCAATATTTATGTATTTAGACGTTGGGTTGGGAGGTATACATAAAAAGGGGCCTTATAACAAGTTTGGCGACATGTAGAGTTGTAATATAAAACCGGCCAAGTGCGAGACGTACTCGCGTGCAAAGGGTTCCGAACGAATATATTTTTTAAACTGGTTTGAATCATAGACTTCTTATAAGTTTTCCTGTAATCTATAGGTAAAGACCTATAATCTGTATTTTTTCAAAATTTTAGGATCAGTAGTTTCGGAGATATGGAAGGGGGGGGGTATGGTCAAATTTCATGTATTTTCTTTAGTAACTTCGTAGAAGAATATTTAAAAATAATAAAAAAAAACTCATGGGACCCTAATCATAAGCTCTTTGATTTAATATGACACGGTAGTGTTAGAAAATATTCATTATAATGTTTCAAATCCCCCCCCCCCTTTCCAAAAAAGTTACCCTATTTTCAAAATGTATTTATTTTCGTAGGTTCCGTGTTTGGGTCATAGAAAGTTATACATGTACCAAATTTAAACTTAATCGGTCCAAGATTCTGAGAAAATCGATTGTGACAGATGGACGAACAGACAGACAACCAAGTGATCCTATAAGGGTTCTATTTTTCCATACAGAGTTTCGGAACCCTTCAAATTATGTAACATAATTGATAATTTAAAATGTTTTAGAAAATATATAAAATGCACAGTTAGCTCAATTGTAGATAATACGAGTACCTATATAAAATACGACCAATAAATGTTATAATGATAAATGTACTGTACTTTGCACCTATGTGATAATCTTGTTATAATACTCTGTTCAATGTTTAGACTTGTTAAAACATTTAAGTACCTGCATGACGTCATATATTTTGCTNATGTTTAGACTTGTTAAAACAGTTAAGTACCTGCATGACGTCATATATTTTGCTCAAGTGAACAAATTGCTTTTCTGAAGATTGCCAACCGCGTGGCAGGTTTGCTTCGGCCTGGTCGGGCCAATTTGTGGCGTCAGAAAAATGCCCGTTCCACTCTGTCCTTACTTACTTACGGCCCGTTTCAATAACGTATCTACCTTTAATCAACTGTCGAATTAGCTACCAACAGTAGCTGAAACGTCACGTTAAAAAGGCAAAAATGACGTTTCAGCTACTGTGGCATGTGGGTAGCTAATTTGACAGGTGGTTAAAGGTAGATACGTTATTGAACCTGGCCGTCAGTCAATAAATAAAATACATAATGTCTTCGGTTATTTATTTTAATGAAAAAGTTCCTTTTAATATTTATTACTTACTACTTATTTGCACTTTGTGATTGTTTTATTTTAAATGAGTGCCTAATTTTAATATTTGATTGTCGATAAGTATGCAAATAACTATAGTTCGACTTTTAATTGTATTCAGTAATTTGACACTTCAAAGACAATTTTGAATAGTATAAATAGTGTTTTTAAGACAAGTTATTATATTTAAAATAAAACAAAGTTTGCATGTAGGTACGTACATTATTAAAGTATTTTCAATTTCGTTCATTCTTACACCAACTCACAATTATTTTTTTTTGTCAAAATTTGTACCTCACTAACAGTTGAAATGTCAAGTCATTGAATACAATTAAAAGTTGAACTATACTTGTTTTTCTCTGGCGACGTTTTACAAATCAGCTTGGTTTTTGTTTCGAGAAATGTAACCTCACTTAGGCCTTATATTTACGCACTCAGTACCTACCTATATTATATTTATCTATATAGGTACCTATATCTTAATTTTTGTTTAGGCAGGTCACTCACAAATTAGGGTTTTTAAGGATATTCACGCCACCAGTTGGCGCCACTAAGACTGAAGGGTTTCTACTTTAATAAATAAATATAAATATATATTTTTTATTTCAGACATATATTTGGTACATAATATTGTTAGTAGTAGGTAGACTTAAAACTATGTTAGATTTAAAAAATTGTTTAAGTATTTTCCGCCCTCTGGGGCCCCGGGCACACGCACTTGTACTTGAACCCAATGCTTGAATATTACTATGAAAACATAACATAATTTAAGTAATTTTCGGGAAAATGTGCTTTTCGATAGGTGCCTGGACTTTACGCCTTAGTGCTCCCACCTGGTGAAGTCATTTCCGTAAACCCTCATTGATCAACATCTCATTTTAGTTTTTATAATTCCTGTGTACAATTATTTGTGCTGTAATATTTCCTTATGGTCTCAAGATAAATGTGAGTGACAATCCTTTAAACGTGATATTATTTTATGCTTTGTCCCAAAGATACATTTTGGGGATATTCTAATAGATTAAGTTTGTTGTTGCACCTTTTTATTGGTTTTCTTTAATCTGTAGTGAATGTTTTGTAAATACAAAAGGTGTTGGAATATAAATCGTCTACTTTTTAAATTGGAGTTTTATTTGTTTTACTAACTTTTCAACCAACTTGGTGTGATCCCGTTCAGGCGGCGTTATATATAGGTATACGAAATTCTTAGTGGAAGCCAGGATTCTGGATTTGTGTCCAGTAGAAAATGAAATCCCGGGATCGCGGCCTTTTGTTTGACCCCGATTATCCCGGGACTGTACCTACTTGGCTAATCTCAGGATTTTCGGGATCGCTACAAATAGATCTAGTTTGGGGAATTACCAGAACACCTCTTATTATATTGTTTTTATTCTACTAGCGATAAGATTACGTTATTTAAGTTTAAAAGTCAATTTAAGGACCGCTTGCACAAACCAGAGTCCTCTTTTAACTTATTTATTTGCTAATAACGGGTTAGCAACTAACTCTCGACTTCAGTGCATAACTCGACAACTGTAGGTATTATACTGAAAATCTGTTTTTTTCGCGATTTCGGGTTTGGTCCCATAGTAAAAGTTATTCATAATGATGAGTGACAATAACCCTTTTCTGGTATTGCGTTTATTCTGTCACACGTAGATAATATTTTAGTAAAGGTATTCAAAATAAAACAAGTACGATCTTTGAATATTTGTATTGAGTGCTCAGTTTACAATCCAGGAACTATTACTGTAAGCTGTCACGTCTAGTAATATAAGGCAACTGATGACGATCACTCAGGCTGACATTATTAACACTGACAATTGGAAAACGAACAATATTAATTATAGCTATCTGAAAATAAAGCTAAAAACATAATAAAATAATTTTACAATCAAATTCATTAACAAACACATTGTATCCGATGTATGGAAAATAATTTTAGTCAGAAAGAGACACTCCCTCCCACTCCGTCCGGAGAGGATATCCACATTAAAATAAAAAAAAAGGCATGAATAATGAACTCGTTCTAGGAGTAGGTACAAGGAATATCTACAAGACACACAAAAAATCGAATTAGTCCGTCAGATACATTTTCAAAAAATATTGGATGAGTATTTTTTCTTTTTTCACGTAAAAAACACGCGTGACGTCACTTTTACTTCACTGGTTAAGATTGTACTATAATTATGACGTCACGCGTGTCTTCAACGTACTGTATCGTCTTCATATTTTGCTTACGTGAAAAAAAATACTTGTACAATAGTTTTTGGACATCTATCTGACAGACTAATTAGATTTTTTCAGTAAAATAACCCTTTTATAAATATAATAAGTTATTAAACAAAATAAATAAAACCTTTTCACATTATCAGAGGGCCAAATCTAGATGGTTACTAATTTGTAAGCAACGTTCGTATTGGCATCTCAGTAAAAAAAAACCTAATTGTTTAAAAATCTTTGACAGTTATGCTACTGAGACTCGAATGCGAATGTTGCTTGAAAATGAGAAGAATTGACTCTCTGTTTACATTTGTCTGTAACACTGGAATTGTTCTATGAATTTAACAATACTGAAAATTAAATGCACGATTTGAACATTATAACTGTTATTGATCATAATACTGCTTAACAACTAATAGTATTAAATAAAAATAAATCGTGTAGATGCTATAAATACATAAATTAATTTGTAATTTTTAAAAACACAGATTGTCATTTTTAAACATTCGACTTGTGATGCTTTTAATTAAAAAAAAAAATATATATATATATTAAATATTTCACAATTATTTTAGTCAGTAGTAATTGTGATGATTTTAATAAAAAAATAAAAATTAATTATTTTACAGTTAATGTCAGTATTAATAAATACAAACCACACACTCATGAATATCAGTACTTACACATTTGTTTAATCGACAGATCATTCCGTTTCACGCAGCACTATGTCAGACAAGGACGGCACACAATCTGAATCGATTAAAACCGAATCGATTAAAACCACGACGGATCGCACCAAAAACTATTTCGATTATTAGGGATTTATTTTACAAGCGATTTTGAACGAAATATTTTCTTTGTTATTGATAAGCTAGCGTTTGACCACTACCTCATCTGTTGGTTAACGATAATGTGGTCAACCAGGGAGCTTGTCTAGAAGTAATCTAGAAACAAAATTACGATTCCATGTGGTATTCACGAACCTGGGACTGCTTGGTATTCAAGGCTTGGAACCGGCTTAAAAATAACCGGTTATTAAATGTTATAAATCGGTTTTATCGTTTATTTCGTTCGGAGTCGAAACTTTAAAAGAGCGTTATGAAGAACCCTAATTAACCGGTTTATTCCGCGAGAGCCGAGCGACACGCGGTATCCGCTATCGGCGCGGCAGTAGTGCAGCCGGTTCGGCCAGCACGGCTGCGCATTGGAGGTAGGCGACAAAAATTTAATATATAAAATTGGGGTTAAAGGTAGAACAAAACCGAAATCACAAGTTCTCTTTGTACTAAGGCGTTTACCGGTTCGCTTTTTTTCCGGTTTCCAAGCCCTGCTGGTATTACGACCCGCTCTCACAGAGCCTTGGAAACATTACCGGACGAATACACCATCTTTAGAAATCCACATTTTAATTTGCTCAATCGTTGACCATATCATCGCCTGTTCTCAGGTGAGATGTTGGCGACACGCGAGCCTATTAAAATCGCTTGTATGATAAAACCCTTACATTTATTATAATAATAGTGTTAAGAAACTACCGCCTACGTTATTGTCTACCCTGCAGGTGCTAAGCTTGAAGATATGTTCACGTTTCGGTACAATCCATCGTTCAATTGGTATTTATTAAGTTAAACCTACGGGAATGTCTAATCAGGTGCACTATAGAAGGAATGCAGGTAAAATGCAATCTTCTGGATGTTCTAACGTTAAGGTAGGTATGATTTGCACTTTTATTACAAAAAGAAATTGATTCGTTTTGCCAAGTCTTGGTCTAATTCTCTAATAGTAATAGTTTGTTTGAACACGCTAATCTCTGGAACTAGGTACTCCTCGGATTTGGATAACTCATTGAATATATGATAGCAACACTTATGAGGAAGGCTATAGGCTATACGGGGACGGGAAATTCCTACGGGAACGGAAAAAACGGGATATGCGCGTACGCAGTCGCGGGCAAAAGCTAATTATAAATATGAAAGTCGCCTCAACGGCTGAACTGATTTGAACGAAACTTTGTAACCGTGTAGAGTAGTTCTTAGCGGTTATTTTCAGGAAGCACCTTCCCGTAAGATAATTTTCGACATTCATTGCGGGCGAAACCGTTGAACAGACGAGATAAGATATCATTTTTGCTTTTTGTAATGAAAGTACAATTTTATTTATCTTATTAACTACTGCATTCACTTACACTTAAGAACCTATAACTAACATACGTTTCAAATAAATAATTAAATAAAAAAACAAACACTGGAACAAACTGGTTGATTGACAAATGATTAAAAGGTACAAAGATTTTCCAAAAAAAAAAAATCTCGGAAATTATACAGGGTAAGTTTACATTTTAAATCTTTCAAGAAGTGAAAGTACGCATCAAAATGAACAACTTAAATTTTATTATAGGACTCACCATAACATGTCGAAAGGAAAAAACAGCGTATCTGAATAATAAAAAGTTTTCAAATAGAGAAATGTTTTTTATGACATGTGTCAAACTCGCTAGGTTTGACACATGTCATAAAAAACACATCTCAATATTTTGCCGAGTTAGGTATGCGAAAATATCAAACAATCGTGTTTTTTTTCAACTTTTAGAGTTGGTCAAATAGTAATCGTTGCTTGTTTTAAAAAAGCTTTCGCCTCTTGAAATATTGAAAATGAATTCAAAGAAACCCTACATTTATATTCAGATTTAAGATAAATATTTCCAAATTAAATAAAAAAAGAAAACATGTCATGAAACTATGAGATTTCTAATATTCCACCGTAATATTCATTTTTACTAAATAAATATATTTATATGTCGCGATTTCACTGCAGTTATGCATCATTTTATATTCATCACATTTTTTTAAATTATTTTTTAGATTAATTCTTATTTTTGTACTTGTTCAATTAAGTAACTTTAAGAGTGCATTTGCTTATAACAGTTTGCAACATTATAGTAGTAAATATTATCGCTATTTAGGATCTCTCAAAATTGTGATGCCAAAGTTTAGGAACGAATTTTTTGATACTCTAAAATAAATAAATAATTTAGTAAGCCTAATTATTTTAGGTGCTCGTTTGCAATTACCTTAACCATAACAAAAAAAAAACACTGGTAAAGCTTATTTTATCAACCGCATTAAAATAAGTTAATAAATTATATAAACAAAACCAAAAAACACGAGAAAGTTTAGTTCTAAATTAATCATATTTATCACTAAAAGTGACACATTGCCATAAGATTTAAGTAAAAATTATCGTTTTAAATTAATGTGAGAAGCCATCCCAAACGTGGAGAAAAATATCTGAAATAAATTATATATATTTCACCCCAAACGTGGAAAAACTATTTGAAATTATTTATATCATGATTCCGCTCTAAGAGAGAGACGGAGCTATACATAGCGAATAGCACTATCCCTTTTACATCATCGGAATTGGATGGCATTAGCACGTCATAGTAGGGCACAAACGTGGGAAAAATATTTGAATGTAAATTATGTTATCTTGCTACGAAACATTTTTAATTATTTTTTTATTATTTCTAGAATTAAGTAGGATTTTGTACTACGTATTAATATTAATATATGATAAAGGATAAGTACTTATAGTACCGACCTGTTATATGCTAGAAAGAGGAAAATACACTGAAATTATCACTTATAAATTGTATTTCATTGATGGCAATACGTTTGTTGAAGTCGGCGTACCAATGTGACTGTTGGACATCATTGAAAATATAGTGACGTAATCGTTTAATTATTCTGTACGTTTGTATGCCTCTGAAATCCTCCTAAACGGTTGGACGAATTTCGATGTTTTTTGTTGTTGTATGTTTGATGGTATAGATTCACCATAGGACCCGGTAGGTGACTAAAAAAATCTAATTAGTCCGTTAGATAGATTTCAAAAAAATATTGGACACGTATTTTTTCTTTTGTCACCTGAACAAAAAATTAAGACGCTACAGTGCGTGTGACGTCACTTACCAGTACACTTTTTACTGGAAAGTGACGTTACAAGCCCCCACTCCTTATCTTTGATGCGTTTTATCTTCGTAATTTTTTATTGATTTGATAAAATAAAATATACGTATTCAATATTTTTAGATAATCTTAACTGACGGACTAAATAGAATCATATTTTTTAACCCAGGCAACATCCCTATTGCTTTATAACTCTCATCAATAAAATACAAAATGTAAGTGATCCAAGTAGACTAAATGCTAGATATAATTTAGCGGAATAAAGTTATCACTATAGTCTCAACTATTTTACAGCCAAAAACGAACTAACTCTAACTTGAGAAAAATACTAAACTATTGTGTGATCAATGTTGCCATTGCAAAAAAAATAAAACCATGCTGGCAACATTGAAATAAATATTTAGCTTGTAAATAAATTAGTTACTTATTTTATTATGACGGATCAGAGGATGTTTTCGCGAACTCAAGGAAATGCGAAACTCCTTCCACATTACTTTCGCACATTTCATTTTTTTACGACGATGATGTTCATATTTGAATGACAAGTTTACCAGTCCTAGCTGGATGCAGTTGAGTACCATTATTTTCTATGGAATGAATGCCTATCGGACTTCCACAACCCAGTAACTGGGCAATACTGGCACAGTATAAATATGAACAGTACGGAAACTACCTACAAACGCTCGAAACGGCACACTCACACAAACATGCGCATCGACGAGACCCCTAAGCGGTTGCCGCGGTGCTGTCAGTATCGAGTGCTGCGTCAAGACGAGTGGTCACGTATATAAGTTAAACTCCGCGATCTTTTTAAAAATGCCACGAGCGTATTGCGTAGTATACGATTGTTTACCAAGTTAAAGATCTATAGTTCTAGAAGTTGTTGTGTGTTAATATTAAACTGTTTTCCTTGTTATATACTATCGTCTTTTGCTGAGATTAATCGACGCCATGAGATTACCTATTTGAATTGCATTTGTAAGCTAGTCAATTCGATTGATTGATCAGTCCAGAACAAATATGTTTTAATAAAAATAAAAATGCAATATCAAAAACATTAAAAGTTACAACTCTATTGCTTCAATGGAGCGTAGATAATTATTTTATCAGCTAGGCTTAGTTTCCCTACTGTTCATATTTATACTGTGATACTGGTGTCTGATTTCACTACAAGGTAGGTACTATCCGAATTTATGAGTATCCGTTACGACTGTCTAAAATTTACAAATATCAGCCGGGAACAACGGCTTAACGTGTTTTCCAAGACATGGAGGACTCTCGGTATGTTATGAATGGTCACCCATCCACGGATCTACCTCGGAAAGCTCTGCTTAACCTCGAAGATCGTACCGTGCAGCTGTTATTATTAGCCACAAGCTCCTCTAATTAATACCCACACGCTAAAACCAGCGTCAGTCAACTCTGAGTTGTCTGGCATTTTGCTAAACTAAACCCATTCAGCAGTGGGACATACAATGTTATTGTTTTAAAATTAAGTTTCCATATTCATGTACCTACATTGTGTGTATCTATGTGTGCTAAATAAACTAGTTTTCTTCTGCAAAAAGACACAACATTCCTTGAACCTTGAGTTTGCGAAGCCTTAACACAAGTACATTACTATTGGCATGAGAGGCAATAAATAAAGAAGTAATCCGTGGTACGTAGTAGAGCAGTGTGCGGGTGCTGCGCGCTCAGTTGTCAGCCATGGCGTTCTTCAGCTCCATGGCGAGCTTGTAGCCCAGCTCCGGCCGACGGTCGCGGCCCTCCACCATCGCGAGCACCTGGACGTGGAGCAGGAATATACATACATATGGGAATTGACAGGTCAGCGCCTAACTGCTTCAAATTAAAAAAATAATGATAACAAATTATTTCTTATATGAACTTCATACCTACCTGAAATAATTTGTTACTATTATTTTTTATATGAATTTTAATTATTATTTTTAATTCTGGATTTTGTTTAAAAAAAACGAAACGAAAGTTTTTGTAAAAAACAGTATGAAAAATGAATCAAGAAATGTTCACTAAATGTATTAATGTGCGTTGCCTGCCGATGGCTGCGCAACAGAAGATAAATGTTGTATCAAAAATAAATTATTATGATCTTAATGGCCTATTTAAGGGTGCGTTTGCAATTCGGGCTAAATTGTGCTGAACTAGATGTGCCGAGTTTGGACTCGCCTTGTTAGTTATGATGAGACCCTACCCCCGGACTTGATGGAGTGACCTGAAGGTGTACTTCGGTGACTGCTACTGAAATCGCTCGAAGAGTAAAACTAGGTGTGCCGAGTTTGGGCTCGTTTTGTTAGTTATGATGAGACCATACTTCAGGACTTGATGGAGTGACTTGAAGGTGTACTTCGGTTACTGCAACTGGAACTGCTCCAGGAGTAGAACTAGGTGTGCCGAGTTGGGGCTCGTCTTGTTAGTTATGATGAGACCCTACCTCCGGACTTGATGGAGCGACCTGAAGGTGTACTTCGGTAACTGCAACTGGAACTGCTCCAGGAGTAGAACTAGGTGTGCCGAGTTTGGGCTCGTTTTGTTAGTTATGATGAGACCATACCTCCGGACTTGAAAACGAGCCTAAACTCGGCACACCTAGTTCTATTCCTCGAGCAGTTCCAGTAGCAGTTACTGAAGTACACCTTCAAGTCACTCCATCAAGTCCTAAGGTAAGTTCTCATCATAACTAACGAGACGAGCCCAAACTCGGCACACCTAGTTCTACTCCTGAAGCAATTCTAGTAGCAGTCACCGAAGTACACCTTCAGGTCACTCTATCAAGTCCGGAGGTAAGGTCCCATTATAACTAACAAAACGAGCCCAAACTCGGCACACCTAGTTCTACTCGTCAAGCGATTCCAGTAGCAGTCACCGAAGTACACCTTTAGGTCACTATCAGGTCCGGAGATAAGGTCTCATCATAACTAACAAAACGAGCCCGAACTCGGCACACCTAGTTCTATTCTTCGAACGATTCCAGTAGCAGTCACCGAAGTACATCTTCAGCTCACTCCATCAAGTCCGGAGGACCATCATAAATAACTAACAAAACCAGCCCTAAGTCCACTACTACATCTCTCTACCAGTAGAAGGCTTCCAGTGCCTAGCAGTCACTGAAGTAGGTATATTTGTATCTAAGTACCTACTATTTAGTAAAAATATAAACAGCAATAGGACATATTTTTTATCTACGTATAAAAAATAAAAGAACAAAACAAACTTTCAAAGTATCAAAATTAGTTAACTTGGCTATAATTCTCGCAGCTAACCGTGCCTACATTTGTGTGTGTGACCCGCGTCTATGTAGTAGTTCGATTTAATGCCTATCAATTTTCTAAACGCGTCCTTAAGCATGTAAAGGTGGGCGGGTTGTCACCTATAGTAGGCGCCAGATAAATGTGGAATAAACTATATTGACCTTTCCCTAATAACTGTTCATAGGTACCTGAACAATTAAATATGAATCGTTTTTCATTATTAGACAATGTTAAGGATCACGAGAGATGATGATTCGGGACAGCTTTGTGTCATTAATTCCGTTTTTCAAATTAAAAATGTCAATAATTGTAGGTGGGTCAATGACCGTTATTCCACGATTATCTGGCGCCTACTATAGTCGTGTAGCATGTAACGTAACTCGTAGCTAGATACGCGGTGAGCGTGGACGAGCCGTACCCACTTGCAGGTTGATACCGTATCATATACGTTACATCACGGCTAGGTGAGTACCCACCTTTAGATTTTTTATCGAAATTGATACTGTTTTTTCTGTTTGAAGTCCGGAGATACTAAATTTTCTATTGGCCAATTTATGACGTAATTGGCAACTTAACAGTTTCCGGAAAATTATTTTAACATGTAGGTAGAAATGTTTATTTTACGGTGATAGTTTTTTATAAGGAAAACCTCGCTTAAACTGAAACTTTTACATGATAAGTAAAAGCAGTAATAGTTTACCTCATCCGAGTTAACAATAACCCCGTTATTGTTGACGATGGTAGACTTGGTCTTCTCGATGTCCGCGAGGTCCACCCCGCGCGACGCGTCCTCGATCAGGATGGAGCGGTAGCCGATGGCCAGCGCGTCCGCTATTGTGGCCCCTAAATACAAACGTTTTACACAATAAGCTTCAGGAATAAATTCTCGGCATGTTGGTGAAAAACGCATTAAAATCCACTGTGTATCTTAGAAGAATTTAAGACACACACTCATCCATAAAATACGACTTTGCGGGACATGCGTTAACCCTGCCTATGCAACGTGTAACAGAATAAACGCAATACCTCTTAAGGGGTAATGTACTCATCATTATGAGCAACTTTTACTACCCAAACCGAAATCGCGAAAAAAAAAGTTCAGTACATTTTGTCGAGTTATGCGGACAGAAATGTATGGCTAACAGCTAAATTTTTTTTCGCGATTTCAGTGTTTTGGGTATTGATAAGAGGTTCCTCTCTCGCTCGCTAAGCTTGGACCTTGTTCAGATGCCGCTGGGCCACCTACCTACACACACGTCGTACGCAAGCCCACAGATGTAGATGTCGGAGGCTCCCCGATGACGCAGCTGGTTGCCGAGGCTGGTGTCCGTCAGCTTCTTGTTGTCCCAGAACACCGAGTAAGAGTCCACATCGGGGTTTGTGCCTTTGTAGATCTTTACTGCGCCCTCCATTACCTGAAACGACGAAAAATGGTAATTTTGTTAAACAAAGGGACAGTATGTGTGAGTAGAATATAAAACATTTATTCGGCACAGACACAAACGTACAGCAGCAAAGACAAAGTAAAACAAATCTTATCTTAGGACAACTCACACACGGTCATCCGATCCCAAACTAGGCAGAGCCTGTGCTATGGCAACCAGACAACTGATAAACATACTTATATATTTCTAAATACGTACATATTATAGACAAATTACACCCAGACACAGAACAAATGATCATGCTCATCACACAAAGATTTGTCCTGGGAATCGAACCCACGACCTCCGGTTTAGCAGTCAGGGACACTAACCACTCGACCAAAAGGCCAGTCAAAATAAAATAAATAATAGTAGGTACAGAATTTCTGGTTTCTATCTCAGCAATACCAGCACGATTTCTGTGGGACTTGCCAATAAAGGTTGACAAGGGCAATTTCGCGGGACAAATCTAGTCCTTTCAACTATAAAGGTCGAGAACCAGGTGTGTTTGCCAACCTTCAAGTCTTTGTGCAGTTCCGCGCCCCAAGTGTCCTGCACGCAGTGGCGCGGCCACAGGCGCTGCTTCATGGGAGGGGGCCCCGCGAACACCACTGTGTCGTACGCCTGGGCTTTATCTGCTGAGACCTGCAAGTTGAGTAAAGAAGAATATTATTAACATGATCGTAGCGAAGTACCTAGCTACAGCCGCACCGGTCGTTCAAAGGTAAAATATGCTTGCTAAGGTCGCTCCGTGAATGGGTGACGGCCCAATTTATATCGAGACGCAAAGGGCATTGTGAAGTAACACGGGTGGGTGCAGACCCATGCTCTGTCTGTGTTACTTCACAATGCCTTTTGCGTTCCAGGGCCGTGGTAATTCCTTCGAACAATTCCGCAGCCCTGGCTGGCATATCGAGACCTCTCCGTGCCTCTGAAAGCATATTAACCATTTGAACGCCAGAGCATATACGCATCGGTGTGCCCCCGACGCCAAGCCAAAAATTCGCCGTATTTTTGTCACATATTTGTGACGTTTGGCGTTCAAATGGTTAAGCCAATTGACCCAGCTGTCATTCGTAGACGTTACATGCATTCACAAGTTTAACAATCTTGTTTCGCTGGGTTGTGGACACTTGTGGAGGTCAATGAGGAGATGACAACGCTAAGCAGTAATGCTAGCAAAGGAGGAGGCGGGCCGCGCGAGGGAGAGACAAGGCCTTCGCCCCAACTGCCGCTACAGGAGAAGACGCCCTGGCGATGGCGTCGGGAGTCGCAGGGCGATCCCCAGCCATCGTAGGCGCGGGCCTGGTGGTTTCACGAACACGAACGCAAAGGGCTTTAGAAGGAACACGGATGGGTTTTAGTCAGTAAGAGTCTGACACGCCCTTCCGCTCCACCGAGAGCGGAAGAAGTCATTTAATGATTTACCATCCTTAAAAAAAAAAGGGGACTGAACGCCCACCGAGTGATCCAAGGAAAGTTGCCACCGGCATAGTGATCACGTGCTGCACAGCGATGCTCAAGGGAGACCCATTCAGTCTCCTCAGGGAAGTGCCTTGACAGGCTTTGCACAGAGGGGGTTTCGGTCTTTTGTAACGGCCCGGGGCTCTGTAAGGTATGTGTTGATATGATATAATGGTGATCATCGGGGTGGTTTTCCCCATGTCCTAGGGAGGTCTTCTGACCAAAAGTCCAGGCGCCTTTTAAAGGTTTCCCTCGGAAAACAAAAAAAACATGCGGGGCAGTCTTTGGGGACTGCCGATAGAAGTGAAAACTAAGCGAAAGCTAATGCGTTCGCTGACGATGACGCGAGTTCCATGATTTTTGTTCACCCAAAGCTTTCGGTGACGATGACGAGTGTTCCATGATTTTTGTTCACCCAAAGCTTTCGGTGACGATGACGCGAGTTCCATGGTTTTTGTTCACCCAAAAAGTACATTTATACACACAGTATACATAATATAGCTCATGGAAAGCGTTCGGTGACGATGACGCGAGTTCCATGATTTTTGTTCACCCAAAAAGTACACATATATACACAGTATACATATAGCTCATGGAAAGCGTTCGGTGACGATGACGCGAGTTCCATGATTTTTGTTCACACAGAAAGTGCTCAACGCACCTAAAGAAGTTTTCACTTCAAAAAAGACGGTACTAATTAAACTACCCCAAACTGTATCAAGTCGTGTCACTCTGACGATACTTCTATTAATAGCCGCCACTAATCGAGTTGGAATCAAAGTGATTCGCCGTGGGTATCGATTGAGTGACGCGATTGAGTAACAAAGGGATGCGTGGATGCCACGGTTTGAGTTTAGCACGCACGGTTGACGTGCTTGTGGCGTAGGGCTGGTAGAACACAAAATTACTTTTATTTCCGGTGAGCTCAAGAGCCACACTCCACTTCACATCACTGTAGACCTCTCTACCATTCACTCCTGATCACCACTCATCAGAGATGCGTTACATAGCGATGGATGTGTTTGATATCAACCAGAGGATATTTTAAATTCTATTGCGTAAGCGAAATTAGATGCTTTGTTTAGCTCTGGTGGAGAAGGGTTCGTGGCTAGGCAAGTGTTACATACATAGGCACATCTTTACAGCACATTTATCCGCTCCGCTACACCAGCTGCCTATTACCTAGCAAGTCGGATTCTTCTTGATGGCGATTTGTATGGATATGAAGCTTTTACACATGTGTGTGTGCATTTGCTTCTGGGTAACTTCTGGGAACAAAACTAACGAAATTCGATAAGTAGGAATTAGTAGCTTTTGCCCGGGGCGGCAAAAGCAAGTCCCAGGCTTCCAAATCAGCAGCCGGAAAGTGTAGAAAGTCGCGTATACGTTTCTGTCGTCTTGATGAGCGATTATTTTGGACCAAGGACACACACCTGGAGTTTTTCCTACTTAACGAAGGTGAAGGCGAGATTCGCTCACACATTATTTTCTTCCCAAGTGGTTTAAACTCATTCTCATAGACCTGATGGGCCCCATTAACCCTCAAGAGCACTTGAGGATCTTGGACTGCTATCTGATCCTCTTGGTCCTCAAGAGTTAGTCAAGCGTCTTCTAGCCTGATTTACTCCTCCTCTGATCGCAGGGTTTTAAATAAATGATGTCAAGGCAGTTTCAATGATTTATTACACTGAATAAACACACATAAAGTCACGCTTTTTCCCCATGGGGGTAGTTAGAAGCTACAGAACGTCACCTTACATACTCTTTTTGCTTCGTGCATGTTCAAACATCAGCCGATAGACGTCCACTGCTGGACTTAGGCCTCCCCCAAGAACCTGTCCTGCGCGTCTTGCATCCATCGGCTACCCACGACCCTCACCAGGTCATCGTTCCACGTTGTGGGAGGCCTTCCAGCGCAGAGTCATCAGGGGATATCGCACGATCTCCTACGAGGCGGCTTGCGCACTGGCCGGATCTCCGCCGTGGGACCTGGAGGCGAAAGTGCTCGCGTCACTGCATAGGTGGCGCGAGGGCGCGCGGGCGCGCGGCGAAAGACTGACGCAGCAACACTTGGAGCTGCGTCGGTCGCAGCTGCGCGAGGTCCTGGTGGCGGAATGGCGGGACAGGCTTTCGAGCCCTACCGCCGGCCTCATCACCATCGAGGCCATCCGGCCAGTGCTCGACCTCTGGCTCGGGAGAAGGCACGGCTCCCTGTCGTTTCGTGCGACGCAGGTCCTCTCGGGGCATGGCTGCTTCGGGAGGTTCTTGTGTCGCATAGGCAGGGAGCCGGACGCTCGATGCCACCACTGCGTCGACTGTCGGGAGGACACGGCACGGCATACGCTTGCAGAGTGTGCAGCTTGGGAGGAGCCGCGCCGTGCCCTCATCTCTGTTGTAGGCGGTGACCTCTCGCTGCCGGCCGTAGTCCATGCTATGGTCGGCGGTGAGGAGTCCTGGGACGCGGTGGTCTCCTTCTGCGAGACAGTTATCGCGCAGAAGGAGGCTGCGGAAAGGGAGAGGGAGATCACAACCGCTCTCCCTGCCCGCAGCAGGCGCATCGGGCGTCGGAGGAGGGCATACGCTGCCCTCTTCCGGCCCCCCTAACTGGGTCCAGGGGCGGCGGACTTGGGGATGTCCGTCGCCCCCCATTCATCCGGACCCGAGGTGGCGGCGCGTGGTGTTCCCGTGCGCCCCTCTTTGACGTAGCGAGGGGAGTCAAACACCTCACTCCCCTCGCCGACGCGAGGTGGCCCGCAGAGGCGGGCCGGCACCAGCGGAAGTCGCATACGTTCCTGCGATCCCCGGCGTAGGTGGGAGATGGAACACCGGGGTGGTTTTAGTCAGTAAGAGTCTGACAGACCCCTCCACCCGCCCCAGGGTGGAGGATTTCCATGAGGATTTCCCCCCAAGATCAAAAAAAAAAAAAAAGGCCTTCCAGCGCTACGTCTTCCGGTACGTGATCGCCACTCCAGAACTTTTCGGCCCCATCGACCATTTGTTCTGCGAGCAATGTGCCCTGCTCACTGCCACTTCAGTTTAGCGATCCTTAGGGCTATGTCGGTAACCTTGGTTCTCTTGCGGATATCATCATTCCTGATTTAATCACGCAAGGAAACTCCGAGCATTGCCCTTTCCTTTGCTCCATGTTCAAACATCTGGTACTGGTAGGTGAGTATACTATGCATCTGGCCTTAAATTACTACTACAAAAAGTTAAAGCATATAATTTTATAGGTACTTTTAAAGGCTAACCTTGTAAACCCTTTTCGCATATTCTACCGTTTTAAGAACAGTAAATGCTTTATAGGAGACAGCCCTTAAAATAAAATCGAGGTCAAGTTTCAATTGAATCGGATGTCCTCAAAAAGTTTGTGCCATTAAATTTTATTGACATTTTTACGATTTACCTGAGGGCACAATTTATCACTTGAAGTTTTATTGTTTATCGTTTGAAATTTTACCGTGAACTCGAAGTTCCTGCGGTGAGGGTGTATTAATAATTTGTCTGTTCTTAAAGCGTTGCTTTATCCGATATGTAATAATATTGTGTCCCTATCTCCAGTATATATTAATTTCTGTTTTTTTTTTCTGGCTTGCAATTTATTTATTGCACTATGTACATACAGTCACAGACTCAACTAAACTTTGTGAATACATTACCCTATTAGGGCGCAGCAATCAACTTACAGCTAATGATAAAATAATTATCTTTAACAAAATAATCATCTTTATATAATAACAATAAAAGGAATACACAACACTAACATTATTATTAAGAACTTTAGCTGTCAATTTTTGGGTATACGTTTGGTTAGTTTCAATCCGTAACGACTGCCAAAGATCTACTAATGACAGCCGGGACCAACGGCTTAATGTGCTTTCCGAGGCACGGAGGAAACTCGGTATGTTAAGATGGTCACCCTTCCACTGACCGACCTCAGCAAGCGTTGCTTTACTTTGAAGAACCACTTTGCCAGAAAATGTATAATTTAATAAAAACCAATACATTCCCCACCTTTTAATAAACCCTTAAGGAAAAAACGCCACTTAACATATAGGGGGCCACCCTAAAAAATGTATTTCAAGATTTTATTTTACCACTTTGTAGGCGGGATTAATATGCATACCCATACCAAATTTCAACTTTCTAGCGCTAAGCGTCTCTGAGCTACACCGCGGACGGACAGACAGACAGACAGACGGACATACATGGCGAAACTATAAGGGTTGGTAAAGTGTTGACTACGGAACCCTAACAATCGAAAAGGTCTAGTATCATAACGAGAAGCCTACGGTATTTCGTGCTATAAAAGATTAGGCCTATGCTCTCACAAGTTAATTCCACGGCCTATAAATTATTACAAGTAAAACGATTATACTGGTTCTATTAGTAGTTCAGAGAATATAATCGATAGTAAACTAGTATCATTTAATATTGTCTGGCATTCATTCAATCTGCATGGCATTGAATTAATTGAAGAGTTGACTTATTGGCCAGGATACGTTACTGGAACATCTGGTGATATGTGTGCCTAAAAATTATGGATCAACTGCAACAGTAACAATTTATGCTAACTTTTAAAACACGCTTCTCTTGCTTGTCAGGAACTACCATTGACCTACGCAACAAATATGCGGAGTTGACTTGCCCATGGTACCAAACTTAAGTAGAATGTTCTTGTCTATGATTCACCGGGCTATAAGGATGCAGCTCTCGCATGTGCACTTTTCTATGAAAGAGACATGGTCGGGCGGGTGCCAGTCCAGCGAGTAGAACAGCGCGTCGAATGGCACCGAGTCTAGCAGACGGTTGATTGTCTATGACTCACCGGGCTAGAAGGATGCAGCTCTCGCATGTGCACGTTGTCTATGAAAGAGACATGGTCGGGCGGGTGCCAGTCCAGCGAGTAGAACAGCGCGTCGAATGGCACCGAGGCTAGCAGACGGTTGATTGTCTATGACTCACCGGGCTAGAAGGATGCAGCTCTCGCATGTGCACGTTGTCTATGAAAGAGACATGGTCGGGCGGGTGCCAGTCCAGCGAGTAGAACAGCGCGTCGAATGGCACCGAGGCTAGCAGACGGTTGATTGTCTATGACTCACCGGGCTAGAAGGATGCAGCTCTCGCATGTGCACGTTGTCTATGAAAGAGACATGGTCAGGCGGGTGCCAGTCCAGCGAGTAGAACAGCGCGTCGAATGGCACCGAGTCTAGCAGACGGTTGATTGGTTCCACCACCTGGAAAAGAATGGAGGTGTTAAGTACATCATACTACCGTTGTATTCCTCGAAAGGGTTGGAGACGTGGATTGCCACTGTTTCTTTTTTTTAGAATGGGATATAATCAAATGATTCCTCCCGTTCTGGGCGGAGTGGGAGGGAGTATCAGACTTTTACGGACACAAACCCATCCGTGTTACTTAAATTTTATTTCTCTTTGCGTTCCAGGGCCGCGGCGATAACTTTTTCATCAATCCCGCAACCCTGGCAGGATGGGTACTAAGTACCCTTACATTTGAACAGTTGCTCTTAAAGGTCAGATTTGCTCAATTTTTGTCGATATACTGAACCCGTTTGCTCAAACAAAATCGAGAAAGGATGAAGCTAATCTTGACAGATCTGGTTGATCGTCAAAACACAGCATATGAATCGACAAAAACGAGCGAATCTTGAGCTTCCCGAGGAGGGCTGTTGAGAACACTGTATCCAACCTGATAATTGCAAACATCCTACGCAAGAATAGGCAAAAATCAAATCAATGTCATTTGACTGGCCTGTGGGTCGAGTGGTTAGTGACCCTGACTGCTAAACCGGAGGTCGTGGGTTCGATTCCCACCGAGGACAAATCTTTGTGTGATGAGCATGATCATTTGTTCTGTGTCTGGGTGTAATTTGTCTATAATATGTATGTATTTAGAAATATATAAGTATGTTTATCAGTTGTCTGGTTGCCATAGCACAGGCTCTGCCTAGTTTGGGATCGGATGACCGTGTGTGAGTTGTCCCAAGATTTTATTATTATTATTTATTCAAATTATGCTGAGAGCCAGCACTTTTTGAACATCAAAGTTCTACATAAAGACAGTCCCCCAAAACGTCACTTTTTCCTATTGTTTTAGCTGGGAAGAAAAAGTGGCGCAACAAATTACCCAGCAACATAATCAATCCAGCATCCTGGGAGTTATAGCGGACAGATGGGACAGCCCCATACTGGGGCATTGGATAAGCCTGCATGTGAGTTAAGTGTAAGAATATAATTGTATTTTGTTCCGGTAGTTATAAGTACTAACACTAGTTTCTAAGTTTTTGTATACTAACCAATTAATGGACTCTGTCTGAACAAAAGTTTTTTTTGTTTAATGTCTCGTCCACTGCTCCATATATGCATCCTCTCTATGAGTGAAGAGGGCTGTAATCTTTTATTTTTTGTATTCCGGTTCAAAGTTATGCCACAATTTTATAAAAACAAAGTTTTCAGTCTATATTCTTAACGTTTTTCACTAACTGGTAAATAGCCTATTAAGGATTATTATCTTCCTTACGTAAGATAATGGCGGACTATAACCAAAGATTCAATGTTGCATGTCCTAAGACCTAACCTTCTGTGTAATGTCAGGTCTATTATAGGTCGTTTATTTAGACCTAGATATTACCATAATTTCATGTAACAATTTCCATAACATTGAACCTATTTAACAAGTAATACGCTTTCAATACATCATAATGTGGTTTTGTTCAATAATGCCATGTAAATTGATTACTGTACAAACCAGTAGCGTAATTACTAAGGTGCAAAGCAGTGTGGGGCACAAGAGGCCCAAAGGTCCACAGCAAGTAGCGTGTCGACAAATGGCACAAAATCATCACCGAAAAGCCCGGGCTTTGGCTCAGGGCTAATCACCGAGATAGGTTTATCTTCACATTTAAAAAAAAAGTCAATATACAATCTATAGCCTGGGGCACTGGGGGCATCCCCTATGTTGAGGCCTATATCCATTAATCGCACACAGTAGCCCATAAGAAATGTGCCGCAAAAGTACCTAAGTTGATTATTGTAGTACTTGCGAGCTTCAATAATGAAGAACCTGCAAAGAAGATGGATGACGGGGCCCAGTTCCCATTCTGCACGAGGGCCCCCAACCACTTCATTACACCACTGATCGGTACCGTCTGCTTTAATACCTTAATGTATGGCAATGTAGACTGGATTATAGCTCGTAATATAGGCTATAATATAGCCTGAAATACAAGCTGTAACTTGGCATTGAAGCGGATATAAATAGGAACTTGTATGAAGATGTTTTGACGTCAGCCGATAAAGTTTGCTCGGCTCACGTTACTTTTTTCGTGGGTGGGTCATAGAAAAGAGGTTGAATCTTTCTTTTCGCCGATAGGACCTGAAAGCTATTGAACCTTCATGATGAACAGTTAAAGCATTTGTTCTGAATAAAGTTAACACAGTGAAATTATGAAAATAATCTCACAAAAAAACTTGCAATTAATAGCTCGATTAGATTTCCTAAGTAGATGTTGGATAGTTAGTTGAGTAACATTATAAAACACGTCTCTAAGTCTTTCTCTAAGTCATTTATTCAAATTAGGCTGAGTGCCAGCACTTTTTGAACGTCAAAGTTCTACATAAAGACAGTCCCACAAAACGTCCGCCCGTCACCAGTTCCTAGTGTTTTAGTTGGGAAGAAGAAGTGGAGCAACAAACTCCCTAGCAACACATCTGTCTGATAAGTTTAAAAAACTTGAATTAATACAGTAGTATATGTACAAAGTATTTTACAATACATGACACAGAAAAATAAAATATTCAATCTGTAAATCCAATAAAATGAAAATCCCTCCATACATAGTGTACACAAAATACAATGCCGAAGACAGTCAACGAATAAAGACCCACATGAAAGAAAATAAATCGACGCAACCACTAAATCAAGTCAATACAAACCTAGCGTGCCTCTAATATATAACTTTCAGCAAAAATGCGAATGACAAAATTAATCAGATCGGTAACCTCAGGACATTAATTCACTCAGTATCATATACATACAACGAGACCAGATCCAAATATACAGGGTGGATTACTGAGACATGGTGCTCCAACCTTTATTGTTAGCTCGGGTTTGAAATAATAGCGGATTATATTTAACTAAATTTTGCCCGCGACTTCGTACGCGCATATCCCGTTTTTTTCCGGTTCCTATAGGAATTTCGGGAGATCCTCTCTTAGTGCTCCCCTACACTCCCCAAGGAACCTACATGTCAAATTTTAGTTTCAGTCACTCAGTCAGTCAGTAACGGAAGAGTTTTATATTTATACCAGTTGCCGCCCGCGTGATTGCCGATAATTCCCGGGATAAAAAGTATCCTATGTGTTATTCCAGACTATAATCTACCACTGTACCAAAGTTCATCAAAATCCATTCAGTAGTTTTTGCGTGAAAGAGTAACAAACATCCATCCATCCATCCATACTTACAAACTTTCACGTTTATAATGTAAGGATTGATTTATCCTTCGAATCATTTCTTCCCTTTTCTGTTTGTCTTTTCATTAAGTTTCAACTTCCATGTTCTGTCTCTGCACCACCCTAAGGTCGACTGGTAGAAAATGCCCCAGTCATTACGTCCGCCTTTGTACAGTGTCTTACTAGTGCATAAAGTTTAAGTTAATTAATAATCTTCGGATTAACGGTCGTAAGAAGTCTTGTGTGATTTGTGGCTTTTCTAGTACTGTTCTAAGTTGGTCCGAAATACTTTTGGATCGTTATAAGAAACATAATTGTGATCAAAAAAACTTTTTGTGTAAATTGTCGTTTTCTTGCTGTCTGTAGATAAAATGATTTTAAGATCTAGAGTGCCGTAAACAATTTTACAGAACTTAAAGATTTAAAAAATATAATTAAAAATTTAAAAAACCCTCGACATAAAAACTTTAAAAAGCAAAAAATAAAAGTCAACTAATATCAACAGCTTTTTAAAGTTCTTTTGTCGGGGGTTTTTTAAATTTTTAATTTAAGTTTTAATTCATGCTTTTTAAACTTAATTTACCTAAAATGTACTAAAAGCTTAATAAAAAATAATTAGTTAGGTCCTAGGTACCAGTCATCACTCGCATTCATCGGACAAATAATATTAATATAGACATTCATAATATACATGTATACAAATCTTTTATTTTCATTTCGTTAGTCGATATTCCTCATTCCCTTTCAATATAGCATACATTATTCTACTAGTCAAGCTCTTTCATTTGATACCCATATTGAGGCAGTTGTGAAAAAAATATAGGTAATTCGCCATTTTGTGGCGGCGGGCGGCCATCTTGGACCGTTTTTTATCAAACATAGCTAAGGTTTAAAAACCCCCGACACAAAAACCTACCTAAAAAAAGTACGAAATAATAATTTGATTTATTT
>NDFZ01003054.1:0-19073 GCA_002192655.3 Mamestra configurata | reverse complement strand
CTAAATATAGTAAACATTTATGATTACTAGAAAGAAACCGTTACACATTCCAAAAACAAACGAAAGCACAACACTGAACCAAATTCAAATAACCACAAATTAAAATTCGAACCCGAGTCGATTTCCTTCCCAAATCGTGCGCCGGCGCAGTCTGGTTGTACAGGAAGTGACGTCACATCCCCCTATTGTGTTACCACGGTGGGCTCGCCTGTTTCGCTGACCCTACCTTAGACATGTATGGTTATTTAGAAATTCAACGTTAAAGGGCACTTAAGAGTCTTTATCTGTGCTTTTTTTCGACGGTTTGTAGATTTTATGATATGAATCTTTGTAATGGTTAATTTAATGGATTATTGGAAAAAGGACCATAATGTTTCTACTTGTAGTTTTTCAGATCGACACGCTTGGTAGAGGGTTCGATGACCCCAGATGTTCTTATATGCAGACGGACTTTGGAAGTCTATTTAACTTTATAGATAAGAATCGCCATCATGCAGTGAGCAAGTGTTTCTGTTTTAGAATAGGCTTTTGCCCTGGCTAACTGTGGATAAGAAGCCATTCTTGTTCAAGATGGGTGGAAAAGACCAAGATTTATACCAAACTAGCGTCATCGCGTGAGATTCGAAAAGTCATCCAAGGGAACATATTCCCGGGATGAAAAGTGTCCTATGTCCATTCCAGGAATTGGTCTACCCATGAGCCAATTTTCATTAAAATCCGTTCAGGAGTTACGAAGTGAAGAGGTAACAAACGGATGATTGATATTAGTATAGACACAGATAAAAACACAAATCTTTTATATATAGATCACAAAACAAATGTTCTGTATGGTGTCGGACGTAAAAGAATAGCACCATCCCATTTCTTCGCGTGGGTGTCGTAAGAGGCGACTATGGGACTCGCCAGAGAATGGGCAGCAGCATTCTCTGTACATTGAAACAGCTACACTGCGATTGTCAACCCGCCTGCCAAGCGTGTCGATTATGGCAAATCCGGCCTTTGGGGGAGGCCTATGTCCAGCAGTGGACGTATTTCTGCTGATATGAAGATGATGACAAAACAAACACCGTAGAAAAACTAAATTGCGGGAAAAGAATAATCAGAAACTGAAATGTCATTTACAAACTCTACTCTGTATTGATTCTGTAATTTAAAGCTACGTGTCCAAATCAAAATATCTAACACAGTCAAAATCAAAGTCATAACATTTATTTCAAATAAACCATTTACAGGCACTTTTGAATTGTCAAAGTCAGTCAGCCAAAAACATGAAGGTATTTGCACGTTCCAAAGCGTAGATCTCTATGGAGAAGAACGTGCAAGAAACTCCACGGACACTCTTTTAAACCATTTTATGTTTTACAAAAATCCTGGTAACATTAACACTCAATTGATATAAAAAACCTTACAAAATATTCACATAATAATTAAATACACTTCTCATCAAAAAAATCGAAACACTTTCGTTTTTATTGTTTTTGTCCTAATTTTTTACAAAAGAGAATTAATTCCATGAAAAAAAAAACATTATTGTGTAGCTGGCAGTTTGGTCATTACAGTAAGAAGAAAAAAATCAAAATTCGAAATTAGAATTTCATTTGTTTATCCTATAAATGAAATTAATCACTGTTTTGAGACAAATGTGTATTTAGGGTTGGAGTACGTTTCTCGTTTAAAAACTAAAATTAGCGCTTGTCTTTAAACTTTTTGTTTCTTATTTCATTTACTGTGACTTTGGGACGTCTGAAAAAACTTTTTTTTCTAAAACATATGGATACTTCGCCCGCAGAAGCCGCCCAAGTGGTGGCATTGCTGGATTCTGGACTTAGTCAGCGTGTTGTGGCTGCAAGATTGCATCTAAGCTTATCATCTGTTCATAGAGTCTACAAACGCTATCGGGAGACTGGTTCGTTCACGCGCCGTTCAGGATCTGGCAGGAATCGGGTCACTTCTGAGCGAGATGATCGATTTATTGTAACAACCTCTTTACGAAATCGACGCCTTAACGCTTTTCAACTGCAGCAGCAGCTTCGCGTTGTACGAAGAGTAGCTGTAAGTGACTCTACAATAAGAAGAAGGTTGAAGGAACGCGGATTGGCACCGCATAAGCCAGCGAATGGGCCGAAATTAACTGCAGACCATCGAAGAGCGCGCCTTAACTTTGCACGCGAGCACCTAACTTGGTCATACCTTCAGTGGAGCAAAGTACTGTTTTCTGATGAGTGTAAAATTATGCTGTATGGTAACGACGGAAGGAACAAGGTCTACAGAAGAGATGGAGAACGCTTTGCACAATGCTGCATTGAAGAAAAGGTCAGCTATGGTGGCGGTTCGTGGACGGTTTGGGGAGGAATCAGCGCCGACGGTAAGACAGAACTTGCCTTTGTATCTGGGCCACGGCTGCCTGCACTAAACTCTCATCGGTACATCGAACAGTGTCTTGAACCTCATGTGATGCCCTATGCACATTTTATTGGCAACGACTTCATATTCATGCACGACAATGCTAGAGCTCACACCGCGGGCGTCGTACGAGATTATCTTACCGAAGTCGGTATCTCCATTATGGTATGGCCAGCAAGAAGCCCGGACATGAATCCCATTGAACATCTATGGGATGAATTAAAGAGACGAATTCGAGCAAGAGATCCAGCCCCAGAAACACTTAGCCAGCTGCAAAATGCAATCCAAGAGGAATGGGATAATATACCACAACATGTGATCGTGACTCTCATCCGATCGATGAAGAACCGTATGGAAGCAGTAATAAGAGCTCGCGGAGGGAATACAAGTTATTAAATAAACGTTTCTTACATTTTTTTTCATTTACGCGTGTTGTTTTACCCATTTCCTTCATATTCCATACAGGGTAAAAATTACTCATTATACAAAATACGAAACCTATGAAGACTTAATTTGAATTTAGAACATTAACATTAGGATTTAAAAACCTCATACTACTCACTATTAAATGACATTTTACATTTATTCCTAAATATACACATTTTTCTGATAATCCTTATCAAATCATAAACTGCGAGGTGTTTCGATTTTTTTGATGAGAAGTGTAGTTAAACCGTATCTAACTGTGCTGTCGACAGAACCATCGGTTAACACATTAACATCAACAGTTACTGCAATCGTTATTATGTCAAACTTTTACTATCCGATCGTCAATTGTTATTTTATTGGTTATGTCTTCGAAGTGCGCACTGTCGATTTTGTTTGCGACATATTAAGAAACAGGCCTTAATACAATGCTTTGACAATCTTTCAACTAATGGAAGTAGAGGGAGACGCAATTCTGGTATTTTTAAGGAGTGTTCGCATTATGATTGCAGTTAAAAACTGTCTTTGGCATTGTTTGTCGCTGCGATGATATTCAACTTCAATTTGAACGGTTTTTAAGAACGAGAATTGGCCTTTAGGTTACTCATCAATACATTATGTACTTATATTATTTTTAACGAAGAACCCATCCGTGTTCCTCTAAATGCCCTTTTCGTTCGTTTCGGAGACTTTCGACTTGCAACAAATTGTGAAACCCCTAGTTTTTGAAAAAAATGATCGATGCGTCACAAATTAAACGCTAGTCAAGTTTAGTTAAGTGATGCGATTGCCAATCGCGAATATCTTGAGCGAATTTTTTCAATTTGTCACACTCACTTGACCAGACCCAACGGAGTATGTAATTTAAAAAGACACAATGACCTCCCCTAAAGGTAACCGCGCGTGAGGTTGATATTTTGAAAAAGAAACAGCGAAAATACCTACTCTTCTTTATCGAGAGATGACAATATAATGAAAACTAAAGTGATGACAATATTAAGGAGTTGTTTCGAATTATCTCCTATTTTTCGAGGTACATCTGTCCCTGTAACCGATCGGCTCGAGCTCCCAGGCATGGAGTTGACACCCAGTCTCAACTTCGGTGCCACCATTGAGCACAAAGCCCAAACTGCGGTCAAAAAGCTGGGCATCCTAAATAGAGTGAAGCGCTTTTCATTTCAGAAAACCCAAGAGCCTAAACTAAATATGAACACAATCAGAAGCCATTGCCCAAAAAAAACAAGCCGCCATTTTGAAATGTCAAAACAATTGACAGAACAACATTAATGTACAGTGAATCTTTGACATTACATTACATAAGGCAAATTACACACATACAGAAGTTCTGTACATCAAAATGTGAACAGGTTAACTTTAAATATGGAGAAGAAAGACTAGTGGCCTTTTGCGTGACCTTGTAGCTTGGTTGAAAGGCGTGAGCGGACTTAAGTAAGGCGAATTTAAAGTGTAAAGATTGTAGGTTGATGATGGCGGTAGGTGCCTGATTAAATAGGGTATTTGACTAAAATAATTTAATTAGTCCGTCAGACAGATTTCCAAAAAATATTGTACACGTATTTTTTCTTTTGTCTCGTAAACAAAAAATGAAGACAATACAGTGCGTTGAAAACTCGTGTGACGTCACTTACCAGCACTTTTTACTTGAAAGTGACATTCCAAGCCCCCACTCCTTATCTTTGATACGTTTTATCTTCGTACGAAAAATACGACTGACATGACGGACTAAATAGAATCATATTTTTTTAACCCAGGCTACATCCCTATTCGATAATTCCTGAACACTGAACTCTTTGATGCTCTTCACAGCACAATGCCACAGATGGTGAAGAATCGTCAAACAGAGAATGACTTCACTTCGCTTGGAGGAAGCATGACCTTCAGTCATGAGGAGTATGCCTCGAGGAGCAGGAGATGCTAAGAATTTATCAAAACCCCTACGGGCTGAAAATGAACGATTCTCATTAGGGTATTTTCCTGAAAAAATCCATTTAGTCCATCAGATAGATTACCACAAAATATTGGACACGTATTTTTTCTTTTAATCACGTTTACAAAAAACTAAGACGATACAGTGCGTTGAAAACTGGCGTGACGTCACCAGCCCCCCCTCCCTACTGAACTTTGATACGCCTAATCTTTGTCACTACTTATCAATTTGAAAATGTAAAAAATATATGTCCAATACTTTTTGAAACGCTAACGGGCGGACTAAACAGAATTACTATTTTTCTATCTAAGAAAATACCCCATTGATTTCATATTATAAGACTGAAGAAGTATGTGGTTAAACTTCCAAAGTAAGCAATTTTATCCTTATCACAATATAATATTCACTATCTTACAATCTTCATAATAATAAGGTACAGCGCAATCGAAAACAACACTTTTATAGAACCAAATTTTTCTGTTTAAACTACATTAAAAGGTTCAATTTTATATGAATGACTAGCAGACTATTACAACTACAATATAATCCTCCTGACTGATGACGCCACTCTCCACCGGGACTAGCCATCGGCGCGGGACATATTATATATTGTGCACAAGTGTGTGCGCAAACACAGGTGCACTCCCTCTGTCCTGTCTCTAGATGAAAGTCTTTTGGCCAACTGCCCCTTTTTTTTTAGGAAAACCTGGCTCTGACATCTAAACTTTTGGGGAGAGAGCTTGAGACCAGGTAGTGTGGATTTTTATCTGTCTAGAACCACCAAATGGAAGGGGCCAGTGACCTGTTAAAAGTGGTATTTTAACAGGTTTTGCTACGCTCCTTGGCCCTTGGTGGATCGAGGATCGAGGTGGTCCTCGATTCCCCTCGAGCTACTGCTTTACCCGTAATTGAACAGTCGTGACGATACAACCTACTTTTCATCTCATAACGCCACCTGCNTTTCCTGAAAAAATCCATTTAGTCCATCAGATAGATTACCACAAAATATTGGACACGTATTTTTTCTTTTAATCACGTTTACAAAAAACTAAGACGATACAGTGCGTTGAAAACTGGCGTGACGTCACCAGCCCCCCCTCCCTACTGAACTTTGATACGCCTAATCTTTGTCACTACTTATCAATTTGAAAATGTAAAAAATATATGTCCAATACTTTTTGAAACGCTAACGGGCGGACTAAACAGAATTACTATTTTTCTATCTAAGAAAATACCCCATTGATTTCATATTATAAGACTGAAGAAGTATGTGGTTAAACTTCCAAAGTAAGCAATTTTATCCTTATCACAATATAATATTCACTATCTTACAATCTTCATAATAATAAGGTACAGCGCAATCGAAAACAACACTTTTATAGAACCAAATTTTTCTGTTTAAACTACATTAAAAGGTTCAATTTTATATGAATGACTAGCAGACTATTACAACTACAATATAATCCTCCTGACTGATGACGCCACTCTCCACCGGGACTAGCCATCGGCGCGGGACATATTATATATTGTGCACAAGTGTGTGCGCAAACACAGGTGCACTCCCTCTGTCCTGTCTCTAGATGAAAGTCTTTTGGCCAACTGCCCCTTTTTTTTTAGGAAAACCTGGCTCTGACATCTAAACTTTTGGGGAGAGAGCTTGAGACCAGGTAGTGTGGATTTTTATCTGTCTAGAACCACCAAATGGAAGGGGCCAGTGACCTGTTAAAAGTGGTATTTTAACAGGTTTTGCTACGCTCCTTGGCCCTTGGTGGATCGAGGATCGAGGTGGTCCTCGATTCCCCTCGAGCTACTGCTTTACCCGTAATTGAACAGTCGTGACGATACAACCTACTTTTCATCTCATAACGCCACCTGCTTTGGCAGGGCGATTCACATTCACTTACAAACCAAAGAGGCGTAAATGCGTAATGATTGCAGAATCCTGCGAAGATGGTCGACCTCGATTCTTTTAAGTATGTATCTCTTATGTAACAGTCGAAAGGCAGACTTGGACTGAATTATCAGGAGTTTTTGGTTTATTTTATTGATTGTAAAATGTTGATATGGGGGGTGAGTATTAGTAGATAGTAGTGCTGGTGATGTTGAGGTTTTATGGCCCTTCTTTTTTGCCTGTTGGAATATTTATTTCCTATCAATTTGGTTTTCTTCGATTACTGAATTTTTTGGGTACTCGCACATTATGAGATGACAGCTTAACCCATTTTTTTGCTGCAAATAGCTGTAAATTCATTCTATAGAAGATTTACTTAGCAAAAATTGAGATAAGGACAGGAGCTGTAATGCAAAATATCAATACCATCACGATTCCGTCGTGAGAAAGGCATAAAGCTATTCGTCCTTTCTCTAACACCGGAATTGTGATACTTTGACAAAAAAACCACAAACTTAAATATACAAGTACCTACTGAAACTTTACTGTGTATCTTTATTAAAGACGCCAAGTACCTAAGCTTTTTCAAGTCAGAATTTATTCGTGAGATTCTGGACGAACAAGCTGAACAACGAAATGAGATTACTTTGTTGTTGTTGTCAAGAATCTTCAAATATGTACATAATGTAAAGGAAAAATATCTTACAAATACAGTGTATAAAATTCAAGTTTACAAGCAATCCATTCACAATAACTGCCCACGTTAAGTGGAGGTCACATCGGTCGAAACAACTTTATAAACTAGTAACGCCCCCTGTTTCGCACGGTTTTTACAACGTCAAAGACACCAAGATTTCTACTATTATCATCATCATTCCCGCCAAAGGACGTCCATTGCTGGACATAGTTCTCCTTCAAGATTCGCCACATCGTCCGTTTCTGTGCGTCTCGCATTAAGTGGTTCTGCGACCTTCACCAGGTTATCGGTCCTCTATGCAGCAGTGCGATTCTGTAAAAATGTCGAAGCGAATGCTTGGGTGAAGTGATCACGAAGTGACCTGTCAATCCATATAATCAAGATGGTATGACAGCTCACTTTGTGTTCACTTCACCTAAGCCTTTGATATGTTTACAGAATCGACCGGTCATCCGAACTATCCATTTTGCAGAGAGCAATGTCCACCGCCTCTTTTCTTCTTCTTCGTGTCGCTGGCACGACAGCAACTCATATGTGTTTGTCCCAAGACATTGCCACTTCCATATCATCGTTGAATTAGGTAAATGAGGCTGCATGGTTTAGGGCAGAGAGGGCAGGATGGGATGTGGAGCAGAGTTTATGAGTTACAGACAACTCTTGATTCTCCTGCAGACGTCGTATTTCTTATATATAAACTAGCTTTTGCACGCGCATATCCCGTTCCCGTATTTTTCATTTCAGTTCCAGAGATTAGCGCGTTCAAACAAACAAACTCTTCAGCTTTATTATTCCATTCCGGAACATAAATTCTTAAACTTTTGGTGAAAACTGCACCAAAATTCGTTGCGTAGTTTAGAAGAACAACTCGATGAAACAAACAGACAGACACGAAAATCGACTTTACTCAATAATATCTAAGTGTAGATGAATAATTACTAAAAGATTATAGTAAATGTCTACTGATAATCGCACAGTGAATGCCGACTTATTCTTGTGTAGTGATTATGTAGCTATTTGCCTATTGTCTTTCGGTTCCTTGTGAAGTTAAATACAATTAGGAGTTATTAATGTTATTTTAAACTGAACGCGTAGTTTTGTAACTTGTAAGTATCTATAGAGCTGGTGGCTAAATAATAACAGCAGCACGGCACAATCTTCCTGCCAGGGTTGCGGAATTTGTTCGAAAGAGTCACCGTGGTCCTGGAACGCAAAGGGCATTAGAAGGAACACGGATGGGTTTTAGTCAGTAAGAGTCTGATGATTTCCCATCCATAAAAAAGCACGGTACAAACAAGTATAAGTAACGCTTTCCTCCGAGGTCAGTCTGTGGATGGGTGACCATTTATTACGTTCCCAGTGTCCTTCGTGCCTCGGAAAGCGTGCGTGAAATGACATTTCATTTGCAGATTTTTGTCAGTCATTAGTGTCATTACTGATGGTCAGAAGCCAGAACACCTGATTTTAAAAGGTAACTGGGTGGTGTAGCACATATATGCAGTCGCTCATGTAAAATTTGACAGCACGGTTGGCGCAGTTGTTGAGCTATTGGCTGCTGCGCAACACATATTTGTATGGACTATGGCCTACGGATAGTTGTTCCAGGTTTGGTTGTTTGTGTACCTTTGTGACTTTGTATATTTATATATAAAAATCTTTATATAAAATACTCCCTACTCTGCTGCTCGTAGTTAGAGTGGAAGTGGAAAGGGGGAATGCTTCTCAGATTTATTGGTCGGATGTGCCAAAAATATTTTCTGGTTAGCAAGATATAAAGAAAGAAAAACTAGTTTATTTAGCACACAAGATACACACAATATATGTACAAATAAAAGGAAACTTAATTTTTCAAACAATTATTAGTAATTCAGCAAAATGCCAGACACTAGTAGTTGAGATGGCAGTGGGGCTGACTGTCCAGGCCTCCGAGGTGTGCCCCACGTACATTTAAGAATCTTCACTCGTGGACACTTTAATTTGGTAACCTACACTCGCATTCGTTTGTAGTTGGTTTAAGAGTTGAATATTTGGATAAGGATGAAATTTAAAAATACCTGTTCGTCACCTCCTAAAGCTGCCACTGCCCGGAGTCTTGATTTATACTGTTTGATAGCCATGGACTCAATCTTACATGTTACGGGCTCTGTTAAAACCTCGCTAACACAGGCGCGATATTATGTAAAGTTTAGTTATGTAGGCGTAAGTTTTAATAAACTACAGTAAACAGTCCGCATATTATTTTATTGCTGCACAGTTTTGCAATAAACTGGCAAACTCCTTTTGTGAAATGTCAATTTTTATTGCAATTTTACTCTAAAAGGTTTTATGGATTAATCATTATTCTATGTTTGTTTATGCAATTTGAAATTATCATAATAAGAACGATTTCAATATTTGACTATCCGTATTTGAAAACCTATCTCTATGTTAATCATTACCAAGCTGGCAATTATAGTTTCGAGCCGTTGGGGGTTGAAACTCTTGGACCTTGGGGTCCGAGTGCTCATGCGTTCTTTAAAGATCTTGCTAAACGCTTAGTTGACACTTCGCGTGAACAAAAGGGCTGGTTTTTACCTCGGACAGAGGATAAGCATTGCCATACAACGTGGCAATGCCACCAGTCATTTGGGCTCACTTCCAGTCGATAGCGATGCGGATGAATTTTTTGAGGCCATATTTTAGATAGGATTTTTTTAAAGTGTAGATTAGTTTTTAAAATATAAAACGCTCAAGTTAAAATAAAGTGTTAAAAATGTTCCATAAGGTACCAATCCCTTATTGAAACTAGTCGCTACGAATTTCAGGGCAAACCTTGAAATCGCGGAAGAAAATAGGCATTTGCAATTCGACGAGTGATGCAAACATAAAATGTTCTGATTACTTACATATTTTGGTTTTGATGCTGGAGTAAAAGTTGTTTATGTGGTTATTTGAGATCTTTCAGTTTCCCTTTAAGATAGTGCTTCCAAATTTGGCATCACATTATCCTTATCTTATATACCTACCTGTATTTATAGAGTTAATTTTAGTAATTTCGCCCCCTTTCTTTGAGTAAGTATTTAAAAGGCAAGTTAAGAAGTATTCAAGTATTTATACTCATTATTATTTTAACTAATTCGCTCACTAACTTCCGTGCCTAACCGACTCTAATCAATTGCCAAAAATTTGTATTTAGTTAAATGCCATTAAATGTTAAATTCTCACGATTTCGAGATTTTGTCCTCGATTAAAAGTTTGTTGCATGTTTTGTCTCATGTTTCATTCGGACTAGAATACGCCCGCAACTAAGCCCGAAACTACGGACTTCGGGCTTAGAGAGTAGCCCCCCTGGAACACAAAGAGCTTTAGAAGGAACACGGATGGGTTTTTAGTTAGTAAGAGTCTGACACGCCCTTCCGCTCCACCCAGAACAAAAGCAGTCATTTGATGACTTCCCATCCTTAAAAAAAAAAACAAAAAATACAGATATACGAGTACACACACACTAGTGTCTCATAGACATGGCTAAAAAAAAAACTGTTTCAAATTTCGACGCGACCCTAATACATATTCACATCATTCATCACTAAACCACGTGATGCCACTGGTCCTTAAGTACTTATGTACATAAACAGGCACATTATATAACATTATCCAACGAGGCCTCCAGCAGTCGACATCCAACGCTAATGAGTATAGCCTTCTGTTACCACGCGTTTATATTATGTATTTATACATAACTTATTCATAAACATACGTATTATGTACGATTAGGTAAACGTACCTTTATGGCTATAAGTGTTAGGGAAATACAGAAAACTATGGATCGACTTTTATTCTATGATTTTTTTTTAATTAGTGGCCTCTCGCAGTTCATGAACTGCTGGATGGTGGGCAATTTGATTTCTACTTGTAATGCTTTAATATTTATATTAAGGCTGCCACAGGCAAGTCCGGTTAAGCAGTAAGCAGTCGATAACCTCCTAGGCTGCTAACTGCGAGAGGCCACTCAATAAAAAAAAACAAATTACGATCCCAGTCGCCGGAAATCTCCTAGAATCAACGGCGAGCGTTGGGTGGCTGTCTGTCCGATCACAACCAGGCCCGGGTCGATGGCGCGTTGTGTTCCAGGTGCGCCTCAAAGAGATGTCAGCAAAGAAGACGGGGCCCGTTAGGGCCAGAGCCTGGCAGGGTTGCGGAATTTGTCCAAAAGAGTCACCGCGGCCCTGGAGCGCAAAGGGTTTTTGGAGGAACACGGATGGGTCTTAGTCAGTAAGAGTCTGACACGCCCTTCCGCTCCACCCAGAGCGGGAGAAGTCATTTGATGATTTCCCAGCCTTAAAAAAAGAAAGGCTCCTGGATGGAATTTAATATAACCAAGAATTTCCTGGAATTGCATGTTGTAAGTTCAGTCAAAGTTCTTTCAAATAAATTAAGGGTAATGGACAAGGCTTCGTTTTAACGAGATATTCTTTTTTGGGCGGTATGGCCACATTCATCTATTTTCTTAAATAATTCCAAAAATATTTATTCAAATTAAAAATATTTATTTACATGTCAAACTCACATGGCTCCGTTAGTAAATCTTATTATTCTTAATTTGCCAAATTAACCCCATACTCATAAAATTATTGTATTTACTGTTTGAGTACGTTTTTTTTTCTGTCACAGAAGTACATATTATTTGTACCAAATTTCAACTGAATCGGTTCAGTATTCGGCAAACGTCGTTTGAGCCTAAGTAAACATTACACTTCAATTCAAAGTTGATTTTAACATTTATTTATCTGTCGCAAAACAAAAGAGGGTGCGAAAAATAAACACGAACTGTTTTCTATTGACAATAAAATGACAAGGACAGGGTTGTCGCGCAGTCACTGACGACCAAGACAGGGCTAAAAAAACCGAAGGAACGATGCGCCTATTTACCTAGCGTGAAAATAATATTGGACATTCGACAGTTGTCGGTGTGTTGTTGATTGGATGATTATCGAAATGCCAAAATGTTTGGGATTGAACACGTGACATTTCAGCAGCGCATATTATTACAAACATTTTTATTTTTGCTATTAAAATTGCCACTTTGACTAGTGACTCTGGTCCAACCCATTCTGATTTGATGACAGCGCCATGTACTTCATTCAAAGGCAGTTAAAACTGTAGGTAGTGCAGGTCGACTCTGTAAACATGTCGAAGTAAAGGCTTGGGTGAAGTGATAACGAGGTGAGCTGTCAATCCATACAATCAAGATGTCACGTGATCACGGAGTGAGCTGTCATCCCATCTTGATTATATGGATTGACAGCTCACCTCGCGATCACTTCACCCAAGCATTCACTTCGATATGTTTACAGAATCGACCGGTAGGTACAGGTAGTTTTAACTACCTTCCAAACAACTAGACGGCGTTGGCGTCGAATTAGAGAGGTTACATATAAAGTCTTCAGCAATTTCACAGTGCAACTAACGAACGACCAAGACAAACCAATAAAGATGTCATGTGAAACTTATTTTTTGAGTTCAGCATAGCTGATGTAGGATATGTTGAGTTTTATCTATGAACTTTAGTGTCTGAAGGCATTCAAATAGTACAAAACATGCCATAAGGAATAATTTTTGTTTTATGGGTTCTACCAGCAGCTTCGCCCGCGTGGAAGTCACAAATTATCCTAAGGGAACATAACATACTCCCGGGATAAATAGCACCATAATTATGTTCTATTCTAGCACATAGTCTACCCCACGCGCCGAGTTACTTCCAAATCCACTGATGGCCGGTTTCAATAACGTATCCACTGTAGCTGAAACGTCAAATTTGCCTTCCAAACATGACGTTTCAGCTACTGTTGGTAACTAAGTTGACAGTTGGTTAAAGGTAGATACGTTATTGAAACCGGGCGTAAGACATGAATAGGTAACAGACAGACTGAGTTACTTTCGCATTTTTAATATTAGTATGCATTTATAACAATTATTTTCTTTGAAGAAAAACGTGTTAACTTGATAATGTTAATGTTAATGCCTTACAAAGTCGTGCGATTACCTCACTGACTCTGACCAAACTATGATGTCATATAGGTACTGTGCGTGAAACAGATATGTATGCAGCCGGTCTGAGGTGGAGTGAGCATGAAGTGAACTGTCATTCCATCTCGTTTGTGACTGACAGCTTTCTTCACGCTCACTTCTTCGAAATTTTCACGGTGACATGTTGACAGAATAGCACTTCAGTTTGGTAAATATGTATCTACCTACAAGTTTATCAGTTTTACGCCTTTCTTACAGGATATTAATTTATCGAGCCCTTATGATATGCGACATATTTGGAAAATACGCTTTATATCTTTAAAGATATAAAGAACCTTTAAAAAAAAAACGCCTTTCACTAGAAAATGGCGCTTATTATGGATAGGGTCTCGATAAAGTTTGAATCCTGAATAACTTGGTTACTGCCGTGACTGGTGTGACTGGTGTGACTGCACTTATTGTTACGTGCTTGTTTTGCGATTGTGGGTCACGATTGCCCGTGTGAGCCGCTTGACCAATGAACTTTTACTCAAAACAATGATTGCCCGAAGTGATAAATTTTGTAAGTAGGTTACAAAACACTTTTACACGTCAATCTTTTTTGGTCAATTTTAAACTAGATGAGGCCGGAGAACGTATCCCGAAGCAACATACGCCGTGAATATTATATTGTCCGAAAGCATTATTATCGATCGAATTAATTACCGACGGATCTTTTTATTAAAAAGTACTATACGCCTTTCCTGATCACTAAACTATTTCGCCGTCAGTACAAAATGCGTCCTTGCAGAAGAATCGTGATTCGCTCACACAAGAAATCAATATAAATGAGAAACATGAATGTTTTCTACATATAACTTTATTGCTTCCCGTTCCTAGAGTAATGGGAATTTATGTACCGAGGTGTTAATAAAGTTGATTGAATTAAATACTGACTTTGATTGGTAATTTATGTTTAAGAACATTTTGATTTAAGTTTTATTAATTTTGATTACAATGGTCTATAAACCTTATGGGCGTCAAATAAGATAAGAGTATCTCAGTTAACTAACAAGGTACCTAATCCTTAGAAAAACTGGTGCCTGATTTTCGTTCTACAAAGGACAGCCGGGACTTTCTGGTCCTTTCTAAGGCACGGCGGAGTCATTGTATATAATGGGTAGTTACTCATCCACGGACTGACCTCAGCAAGCGATACTTAACCCTAAAGATCGACTCGTGCAGCTTTAATAACTTAGCCAAGGGTTCCTTTTTCAACTGACTTCCAAAAAGGAGGAGGTTCTCAATTCGACTTCATGTTTTTTTTTGTTTGTTATGCGATCATTCCGTCAATTTATTATGAATGGATTTTGATGATTCTTTTAAAACACTGAAAGCCTATACTCCTGAGGTGGTCCCATTGGCACCAAGTTAGAATCTGATGATGGGATCCTAGGGAAATCGAGGGCAACCCTCAAATTTTAAAGGCACATAAAAGGTTTTTATATACTTTCATTCCTTTCTAAAGCAATTCAGATAATTGTGCCTGTTTATCCACATCTCATCTTACTGAGCTGATGACGGTAGGTATAAGTTAGGATCTGATGCTGGGATCCCAGGAAAAGTGTTTGTTCAGCGATATTTTCGTCAATTTTCAACCGACTTCCAAAGAAAAACAACCGACTTACAAATAAAAAACACTAAAAAGTATAAAATAACTTTAATTTCGTAAGTCGGTGTCGAAAAACGAAAAAACAGTTTANGCTGATGACGGTAGGTATAAGTTAGGATCTGATGCTGGGATCCCAGGAAAAGTGTTTGTTCAGCGATATTTTCGTCAATTTTCAACCGACTTCCAAAGAAAATCAACCGACTTCCAAATAAAAAACACTAAAAAGTATAAAATAACTTTAATTTCGTAAGTCGGTGTCGAAAAACGAAAAAACAGTTTAGTTAACAAATTAAAGTTATTTTATACGTTTTTTATATGGAAGTCGGTTGTTTTTTTTAGTTCCCCATTGTATAAAAAGTTCTGATCATCATTGAAATGGGTTTCACTGATTATTATCACAATATTAAGACGCCGTTACCCGCACGCACAGACAGCACACATAGATTCCTATCGCACATTCACGCATTAAACGTATTTCCTGATGTTACGCAACGAGTGTGACTAAGCAATATAAGGAGGCCCGGATATTGAGCTAAATAGTGCTAATTAAATGTTTGGTTCTTTTGAAATATTTTTTTGGTTTGTTACGAAGTGGGCATTAAGTAATAGTGTACTAGGTAGATATACTTTGTTTTTTGTCGAAATATTTGTAATTAAGTTATTTCTAGAACGATGGTCTATAGGATGTAAGGGCAACTGCTGAGTAATCTCATGGATAAAGGTTCGATGCCCCATTTTATGTCCAGGAAATTACTGTCCATTCCAGGTTGCCTAGAAGAGATCGCGGACTGCGATAAAGCCTCCCATTGTACCTACATGTGTTTAAATTTGTAGTTTTCTTTAATTTTAGTCGGTGTAAAATTAAGTATATACCTAATAAATAAATAAATTCTTCAGTAGGTTTTTCTACTTACCTATTAGTAAGGTTATATTTTTATTTCTCGGCGAGGTCGTAGTTGAACGATGCTTGTCGAGGTCAGTCTGTGGCTGGGGTTACCATCTATGTATGATATACCGAGTTTCCTCCGTGTATCGAAAAGCACGTTAAGCAGTTAGTCCCGGCTGTCATTTATAGATCTTAGACAGTCGTTACGGATAGTCCGAACCTAAATAATCAGTCATCAATCTGGACCACAGTTACCGTGTTACTCAGTTACTGGGTTGTGAAGGTCAGACCATGTAAAATACTAATGCTTAACTGCACCCGGTTAGACTGGAAGCTGACTCCAACTTAGTTAGGAAAAGGCAGAGTGATTAATTGAATCGTATCACATAACTCATCAATAATTCCGTCGCAGAAACTGGGCTTAAATATCATCACTACTTGGCAGCGACCTCTCGCGTCCCGCCCTGGTTAAATCCATAGTCCGGAGCGAGGAGGCTTGGGAAGTGGTCACCTCCTTCTGCGAAGCATTAATGCTAGCGAAGGAGGAGGCGGGCCGCGCGAGGGAGAGACAAGGCTTTCGCCCCAACCGCTGCTACAGAAGAAGACGAGGAGTCGCAGGGCGATACCCGGCCCCCTACTGCGCGGGCTCTGCGGACGGTGAGCGTTGGTTGGCTCGCTGTCCGATCACAACAAGGCCCGGGTCGATGGCGCGTTGTGTTCCACGCGCGCCTTAAAGGGATGTCAGCATAGAAGACAGGGCCCGTTAGGACAAGAGCCTGCCAGGGTTGCGGAATTTGTTCGAAAGAGTCACCGCGGCTCTGAAGCGCAAAGGGCTTTAGAAGGAATGCGGATGGATTTTAGTCAGTAAGAGTCTGACACGCCCTTCCGCTCCACCCGAGCGGAAGAAGTCATTTGATGATTTCACATCCTTAAAAAAAAGGATCATCGCTAGAGACAAAGCCAGACGCAAGCATATCAATTAACTTCCAACAACAATTAACCAGTAGCTAAATACAATTTTATTCGCATATAACTGTATGACATCACACATAATAAAATAATTATATTTCCAAGGTTTGTGTAGGATGCACTTTAGAACTAGCGGGTAGGTGTGATGCAGACAGAACAATGGTTGGCGAGGCGAATTACTGGCTGGGTATCTGTTGGTACAGTTGACAAAGGAGATAGGTTCGCAGGGAATTTAGACAAATTGTACTTCCATCAGCGATAGTGATTGTTAGATGTCCAAATTATTTGGGATTCAGTACGGGGCATTCGATTTTTCAATTTGGTTCGGTTGAATACAATGACCCTTTTAGTTATTTCAGCTTTATATTTGGGATAGCAGTTAAGGTCAATGGCTATGGTGATAACTTTTCCTAGACGGATTCCTTCGCGAAGAAGTCTACCACTTAGTATTACGAATTGTAATGTGTTGCCCGTCAACAAAATGTTTTGTTGTCTGTACGTGTATGCAAATTAAGTAGGCACTCTAGCTAGACACTATACTTAATAGGCAATGGCTCGGGATTGGCTATATTTAACTTACTATAATAGTGAATGTTTCTATGGTGTCGTCCTAGCTTATATAGCGTATTTGACTAAAACAATCTTATTAGTCCGTCAGATAGATTTACAAAAAACATTGGACACGTATTTTTTATTTTGTCACGTAAACAAAAATTAAGACGATACAGTGCGTTGAAAACTCGTGTGACGTCACTGACCAGTACACTTTTTATCTTCGTAATTTTTTATTGATTTGATAAAATAAAAAATATGTATCCAATATTTTTCGATAATGTAGGTAACTGACAGACTAAATAGAATCATATATTTTTAACCCAGACAACATCCCTATTATTGGGAGGTCTTTGCCTAGATATTTTCGGGGTTAATCCTCCGTAGAAGAGCCCACCTTTTGGTCGTGTCACTTTAGTGTAATTTAAATTAATTTTTTTTTAGCTATTTTAGAGGCAATTTACTTGAATTGCCCCCTGCGACACCGGGTTTTTTTCTGCAATTCGTGCAATCGTCACACAGCTTCATACAGTGCTGCCGTTGAAAAGACCTTCTCGTGTATGGTTATGTACTGAACGGCTAATATTTTTTGTTTTTGTTGTATTTTTATTGCTGTTGGTCCCATAGTAAAAGTTGTTAATAATGATGAGTACCTACAATAACCCCTTTTCAGGTATTGTATTTATTATGTTACACGTTGTATATTTTAAGGGGGCTGGCCGGCGACCAACCTGATATTGTAAATGCAATAGATTGAATTAGCGGGGGCTGCACTGCGACCTTTTCGCACTAGTGCGAAATAAACTGCAAAATTCATTGCATGATGCCTAAAAGCGGTGGGATAGGGGCCATTTTTCGAGTAGTTAAGTGTGTTGTAAAAGCCAGATCCCATTTTGCAGAACGTTTTAAATATAACTTATTTGAAAATTAAAATAGACAAAGTACTCACATTATCATTAGACATAGTATTGCACCCCCTCAGCGGCAGGGTGTACTGCAGATCCCCTCGCTCCGAGACGTACTCCCGCAGACACGAGGAATTGCTGCCCAGCCCCGCCGGGTACACGATGCCGTTGAACGAGTCGTATATGCTGCGGAGAGAGATGAGGGTTAGATAGGTGGCGAGGAGTCGGAGATCAGAGAAATCCTGGTGGTTGAGATGGTATGATATCTTAGATTAGATGTTATGATTTTTTCACTACTTGCTATCAAGTGCCAGCAGGCGAGTAAAAAATGGGTGTTGGGGTGGCATACCACCATACTCCGGTCTGTCGCAGAGAAATTCCTATAACCCGACTACTTTCAGAACAACACTTAAGCCATAATCCCAGTATCTTAGACTATTTATGCGAGGCTCCAGTATGACGTCTCTTCATGAATCTCTTCATGGACCTTTAATATATAAACCAAAATTGAGCGATGGATAGCAACGCACATCCTCAAACAATGAGCACAAAAACTGACTTGAAAGATTAAACATCACTTCAAGTGTGCCTATATAATTTGAAGAGTTCTCTCTATTACTCCAGGATCCCATCATCAGATCCTGACTTAATGATCATGGGACGAATACCCTTACAAACAAAAAAAAAAACCAAATCGGTCCAGCCATCTTCGAGTAATCGGGGAACATACATAAAAAAAAAG
>NDFZ01003053.1:0-18193 GCA_002192655.3 Mamestra configurata | reverse complement strand
CGGTCGGCCAATCAGGAAATGAGCGGGAGTCAGAGGGAGAAGGTCACAGGAATCGGAGGACAAAGGGAACATGGGACGGGAGTTGAGGATAGCTTCGATTTGTGCCAACACAGTACTTAATTCCTCGTAAGTCAAATGTGCATTTCCTACTACGCGAGTTAAATGGAATTTACAGGACTTGATGCCTGCCTCCCACAGTCCACCAAAATGAGGCGAATATGGCGGAATAAAAGTGAATTTAATTAAGTTATTTGCAGCATAATCTTGGATATCACTATCTTTACTCTACTAAAAATTTAGCAAATTCCTTTAGGGCGCCTACAAATGTTGTACCGTTATCAGAATAGATCTGCAAAGGTTTACCTCGTCTGGAAATAAAGCGCTTTAATGCTAATAAGAATGCTTCAGTTGTGAGATTTGTGACCAACTCTAAGTGTACCGCACGCGTAGTGAAACACACGAACAGACATATATAGCATTTAGTTAACTTTACCCCCCTTCCGGAACGGTTCAACATAAACAATGGTCCCCCATAGTCCACCCCGCAATTCATGAATGGATACCCAGCTATCAATCTTTCGTTTGGTAAATTACCCATCTGAACATTAAAAGGCTTGGCTTTCATACGAACACATTTCACACAGGTATGCACTATTTGTTTTGCTAAGTTGCGCCCTCTAAGTGGCCACCAAGATTCTCGTATCGCAGCGAGTAACGATTGAGGCCCCGCGTGTAATAATTCCCTGTGTTTACAGTCGAATAACAGTCGCGTGAATCTATGTCGACTGCATAACAACATAGGGTGCCTTTTGTCAAATGAGAATGATTCGGAGTTTTCTAGTCTACCTCCTACTCTGATTATATTGTGTTCGTCTAAAAATATGTTCAAGTTAGAAATATTCCGTGGATACTTTAAAGTTTGTTTACTAATTAAGTTATCATAAATAGTTGGAAAAGACTCTTGCTGTGCAATACGCGTTAATACTCTTATTGACTTGTTTATTTCATCAACCGACAAGCTATCTATAAGGCGCTGTGATTTTATTTTACGTTTACAATTATTCGCAAATCGAATTATGTAGGCCACCGAACGTAGCATACGATTAAAATTGGAAAACCTTTCGAAAGGAAAGCAACTCGGCATCGTTTGATTTACTAATGTGACTTTTGTGGGTTTTATTTCTGGTAATTCATCGTAATTAATATTTGGATTATTACTATGTTTATCTGCCATTCCTTGAACGTGTAAGAATGAAGGCCCGTGCCACCACAGATCGGAAGAATTTAACACATCCAAATGTACTCCGCGCGATAACAAATCAGCTGGGTTTTGTTTACCACTAACGTGAAGCCACGCCTTATCACCCGTTAGTTCGTTCACTTCCACAACACGGTTTTGCACGAATGGTTTTAATTGACTTGGTGGCATCTTAAGCCATCCTAGTACTACGGTAGAATCTGACCAAAAATATACGTTATTAAAGGTTAATCGTAACGAACTAATTATTTTTTTGTAAAGTCTCGCGCCTACTACCGCGCCGCACAATTCTAAGCGCGGAATGGATACCGGTTTCACCGTTGCCACTTTGCTCTTCGCACATAACAAGCGCACGGTTATCATTGTATCTGTATAGCTACGTATATACGCACATGCCCCGTATGCGTCCTTTGATGAATCACAATAGATGTGTAATTCAACTATGTGTGCGTTATCTCGTATTACGTAACGAGGTATGCGTAAATGTTGTAAATATTGCAGTTTGTCAACGAAGTTCTGCCAATCCGCTAAAAGTGGCTTAGGAACTGGGTCATCCCAACCTATCTTGGCTAACCACAGTTTCTGAAGTATTATTTTGGCAATGACTATCATCGGGGTGAGTAGACCCAGAGGGTCGTATATTTGCGCGATAGTGGAAAGAATGCTACGTTTACTTGCACGAGTTACAGTATGCTCATGTTGAGTGTTAAAATACAGTTCGTCCGAAGAATTAAACCATCCCAATCCCAGCGTTTTGGTGTGGCACGAATCTCCTAATGATAATTCTTTGTACGTAGATTCAAGTTGGGTTTGCGAAGGTTTTGCATTAAAGATCCACTTTCTCAACGGAAAACAAGCCGATTCTAAAACTTTAGAAACACCGTTACATATCTCTAGTAATTTTTGATGATCCTGATTTCCCGTTATCAGATCGTCGACGTAAAAGTCATCACTAATGACTTGTGCAATGACGTCATCATCGCATTCCAACGCGAGTTGTTTAAGGCACCGAATACTCAAATAAGGCGCGGAAGCCGTCCCATAGGTGACGGTATTTAGTTGATATATGCCAAGGGGTTCAGATGGGTTCTCCTTCCAAAGAATTAATTGTAATTGTCTTTGATCCGGTTGAACTAATATTTGCCGATACATTTTCTCGATGTCGGCACATGCGACATATTTAAATTGACGGAATCGTAATAAAATAGCGAATATGTCATTTTGTAAAGTCGGACCAATAAACTGTATGTCATTTAAAGACTTGCCCGACGCAGACTTGGCACTCGCATCGAACACTACTCTAAGCTTTGTGGTTGTGCTATGTTCCCTAAAGACACCGTGATGAGGCAAGAAATAGTAAGGTGGTGAATATTCAGTGATAGGGCTCATGTGTCCTAAACTTAAATATTCTTTCATAAAATTGCAATACATTTGCCTATAGCTCGGTGAGCTTCGAATTAGTTTGCGCTCGAGCGCCAAGAACCGGTTTTCGGCCATTGAAAACGTATCGCGCAGCTCATCAGCTGATTCCTTCAGCGGAATACGCACCGAAAAACGACCTTTATCGTCGCGCAAAGTGGTCTCATTAAATAAATTTTCGCATGCAATCTCTTCTTTTGTTAAATTTGGTTTATTACAGGTGATTTCTTCGAGTTCCCAAAAACGTTTAAGTTCCACGTCCAATGCTTGTGTGAAATTACATTGATTACGAGTATTATTTGAACTATATTTTGTTTGTTTATGAACTGAACCTTGCAAAACACAAAGCTTGGTTGGGTCACCAACCAAGCTTTGTGTTTTGCAAATATGGACCTTTAGGCAAACGTATTAAACCTTCATTTAGCAGATCCCAAAACTTGTCGGCACCAATTAATAAATTAATTTCATTACTTGAATGAAAGTCAGGGTCCGCAAGTTGTATGGTTGTAGGAATTTTGATGTTATGATCGATGCCTAGTGGTGGTAATTGTGCCGTGATTTGAGACAAAACTAAGCAATTAATGTGTGTATTGTATGAGCTTGCTTTGGATCGTATTTTTATTTTACATAATTGTGTGGATTGTGCCACGGAGTTGCCTACTCTAAGGACTTGTATAGTGGACTGTATCGTTGGAATGTTGAGGATTTTACAGAGCTTTTCGGATATAAAACAATGCTGGCTCCCGTTATCGAGAAGAGCGCGGGTGGTGTGATATTTATTTTCTGCATCCGCAATCTCCACTAATGCTGTCGATAATAATACTTGATCATGAAAAAAGCGCGTATCAAGATTACCGACTTTATAAGGCGTGTGAGTCGTGTGAGATGCGGTGGTAGGATTTGAGTGTGTGATTTCCGTAGTGGTCTCCTGCTGAGCCACTGTTTGTGCTGTGTGTGAAACAACGGTACACGATTCGTTGGCGTCAACGAATTCACTGTGTATTAACGTATTGTGCTTTTTGTTACAATGCTTGCACGGCCCGAACCAACACTCAGCTAATGCGTGTCCGGCGCGTAAACAGTTACGGCAAAGATTCTTTTCGTCGATTAACTTTAATTTATCTTTAGATGATAAAACAAGAAAAGCATCGCACGAATAAATAGGATGATTTGAGCTGCACAAATTGCACTTGTAACGTGGCGACTTTGTGTGATTAGCCGATTTCGTTCCGTCTTTCTGAGTAGAAACGTGACTATGTGTTTTTACTGACGGCGTATTCTTTGTGTGATTATTTGATTCTGAAACATTTCTCTGACATTCGTTTCGCCGTTGATCGGTTCACCGACAGAACGATTCACTTTTCATTTTTTCTCCGACAGAACTTTTCAATGACGAACGATTCGCCGACAGAACGATTCACTTTTCATTTTTTCTCCGACAGAACTTTTCAATGACGAACGATTCGACGACAGAACGATTCACTTTTGAAAATTACATCGACAGAACCTTTCACCGGCGAGCGATTTGCCGACACAACTGTTCATCTGCCCCTGGGTATAAAACATAGGTATTCGACATGTAGAACTGTTTCCGTTTGTTGTTAACACCTGAATCAAGTTGTGAAGTCGAAACTTAAAGTTTTATGCAAAACTTGAACAAAACTAACCAAAAAAGTGACAAAAACGTATTTGCTTCAACGTCAATACATGTATCATACATGTTATGGTTATACATACGTTTTGTAAGGTTAACTGAAATATATTTGCAAATGAAAATAATTTTTATTATTAACAAATAGCTAACCAACATGATTAAAACCAAAACAAAAACATAACAAATCAACTATGATTACCAAAAACAGTTATAAACTTCATAGGATACTTATTTTGTATTACATAAATGAGAAATATGAGCCCAGCCACTTAAGTAGGTTTTTATGTCCATATCATCCTTTTCTGACAAATGCTGAGTAATCCTCTCTTGATATTTTGATATTTTTCTCTTAAGCGTTGGCTCCGACGAATTAATGAGTTCGATAGTGCATTCTGTGTGCTTTTGTTCCTTCTGGAACTCCACTATTGTTTTGAAAATGTTCCATTTTCGCCGGCCTAATAAGGTATTCCACCTATTGTGCCACGACTCCAGCGCATTTTGTGATAATGGTACATGTGAAAGTTGGCTGTCGTGTACTGACCACATCCTTGGAGGAAATATTGGTGGACTTCGCTTTACTGTAATTTTGGAGCTAATGGATTTTTTAATTATCGCTGATCCACTGACATAATATTTTTCAAACCATCGCATCACTCTCTTAGCTTCATCAGGTATAATTTCGTTTTTTATTATATCAAGTGCATCGGGAATTTCTATTGGCTCTAAAAATGCCAGTGCAGCAATATGTCTCATTTTGTGGGCAAATACTGGATCGCTGTTGTATTGTTTCGCGAGACCAGCCGATTGAATGTGACGCCATATGCTTTGGTTCAAATGAAAAAAAAACAAAGTTTATTTAAGCAGTCCGGGAACACCATTTTTATAGCTTTCATTGCTGCGCGTTCAAAATCGGTGAGGATTATTTGTGGGCACAAATCGATATTCAAGGTATTTAGTGTGTGTCGTTTTAATATTTCTAAAAATATTTCATAATATTTTACAGTTTTATGTGAAAGTAAACCATAAATTAAAGGAAGTACTTTATGCGTACCGTCCGGGACTATTACATGTATAGAATTTTGGTGAAAAAGGATATGTTCTAGATAGCTGGTGCTATCTTTGTAGTGTTTTGCTTATCATTAAGTTGGCAAATTGACATGAGAATTGTAACTATTCAGTAGGGTGCTTAAGGAGAGACCTACGTCCAGCAGCGGTCTGCAATAGTTTAATGATGATGATGAAGTGCTGATGGAGTTTTGAGTGTGGGTAAATAAAACAACTTTGTTTTTGTAGGAACTTACATATTTTATTTTATTGTTCTTATAATTACTTAATCGATTCTTAATTTTATTTCATCTAAGAAAGGGGCAGGTAGCTCAACTCAACGTAAAAATTACCAGATAATTTGCTTAATTGCTCAGATGCATTTACAAACCACAATCCAAAACAACAGCAAAGAACTGAACAGAGACTCGGAAAGATTTTCCTAACCTGTCAATAAAATAATTGCCAATACAAAAAAAAAACATTGATGGCGAAAATAATTCCTATAATTAAATGGTTAATTATTAAGATTGTATGCAATAATTATTCATTGTAAGGTATAATGTATAATTGGTTAATTATATTTACTGTTATTTCTGTTTTTAAATATTACTTAAATCTTTTAATTGCTATAATTAATTAATCCGGACTTCTAAAAATACTAATGTTACATGAAAATGAATGGTTTAGTTGCCTTAATAAGTGGTACAAATTCTATCACAGAACTACAAAAAAAGTATGTTGTACGAATTCTGCCGTTCGCCTTTACGAGATTGCTCTAGCGATTCAGAAACTGACTCAGATGTGGATTTAGGGTGTACTCCTTTAAGAGAATAAATGTATTTTATATTAAAATGTTCGTTTCATTTAGTAACTTTGTAATTAAATTAAACCCAATTATATGTTACATAAGCATCGATAATAGTAAGAAACGTCGATAATTTCTATCAACATTTTTTTATATTCTAACAACCCTAGGAATGTCAGTTTGACATATGTCGCAGAGATCAAGCTATCTTTTATGAAGTATAAGTACTAACTGAACTATTAAAATTTATAAAGCTTAAAATCAATTTAAGTTAGTTGACGTCTTTTCTTTTATTTGTTCGTATGTATGTTATTTGTTTATACTATTTAATTATTTTATTTGTATCTCAGTAAGTACTTACATTTTTTTGCTAGAATCCAGCACCACACACCAGAGATAACAACAACACTTCAATATCGTCAATATTATAAAAGTAGATAAACAAAATCAATCAGTAACCACTTCACCAGCACCAGCAAACAATAAATCCGTTGAATCAAATCGTCGGCGTCAGCGGCGTGCGTTTTTTTTTATAGCCATAGGGTGCGCTCGTTCCGGAACCTGTTCACAAGACAGTCCCTTAAGATAGAGTCACCTGTTGTCACGCGTTTGATTGGTGCGGCCATAACTTGCCAAATGCCTATCTTCTTAATGAGAGCGAAAGAGAAAACATCTTACTGATGCCTCTTTCGTTCTTATTAAGAAGATAGACAAATTATAACTATAAAGGATACCATTCTATTATTTTGTTGGGATGTTGCGATGCAGACGGTTATTTTACGGCTATAGAATGTGGATTTGCCGGAAGAAATAGTGACGGTGGTGTTTTTCAGGCATCGGCTTTGGGAAGGTGGTTAGAAAGAGATGGCTTAAATATTCCAAATTCAGGATCACCTTTACCAAACGATGACATTACTGGAAATATTTTTCCATATTACTTTGTTAGGGACAACGCATTTCCTTTGAAGAAGTATTTAATGAGACCATAGGTACTCTGTGAGAAACTTGGACAACGTTAAAAGAATATTTAATTACAGATTGAGTCGTGGACGAAAGACGATTGAATGTGTTTTCGGAATGATGTCACAAAAATTTCAAGTTCCTTTGAAATCCATTGTATGTCGCAAATATGCCACTCTCAATTTCTATAATAAACATATTATTTCTATATTTTACATAACTACATACGTAAACAAGAAGGATTGCAGTACACAATCAGTACATTCAGTGAATCGGCAACACAAAGACAAAAACCGATTTTAATACCTAATATGACTTTTGTTAACACACCAAATGGTTTACGTAACTATTTATCAAATTATTTTTTGAAACCTGACTGTGCACTGCCTTGGCAGTGGATTTACTGTGTGATTGAATAAATGAAAACATATTGTTACTTATCTATCAAAAGTGTTTCAATTAATAAATAAAAAACTTATTATTACTTACCGGAAGTGTTTGTTTTTTGTGCCACTTCACTCCAAGCTCTATCCGTTACATCTTTTCTGGAGTATTCCGGCAGTTTATTGTTATATAAACATGAATATTGTTCTATAATGTTAACAAAATTCACCGCCGAGCCCGCCATTTTGTAATACAAAACAACAAGTGTGCGTCTTGCGAGTCGGTCGAGTAGTGACATGCTGCCGCGCGCACCGCATGGCGACCGCATGACGAGAGGTTGACGCGACGTTGCCGCTCCGTGGACACAGTCTTGATTGTTTCTACGCAAGATGCAAGCATTCGTCTTGCAATCGTCAATTGACAAAAGCGTGCGCATGACGTGCGGTTTACGTGGACAATAGGCCCTAGGTTAAGTGTACGCATCGACGACAAAGTGTACGCACGTCACAAACTTAATCTACACAATACATAAATCACAAGTAAATATGCCAATCTCGTAACTGGTGCAGGCTTCATGCCACCAAGACTTACAAATTGTACACTCAATCCACACTTCCGCTGTTTCTCCGTACTTTTCTCGACATAACGGACAATAGTACTCTTGCCTTGAAGATTTGTTCTTATTGTTTGTAGTTTTATCTTTTCTTTTGGTTTCCATATTCATCTTTGATTTTCTAGTTTTCTAAGATTTTTTGTCTATTTTTTTTTCTTTCTCTTCTAACATATTTTTAAATGGGCTACTAGTGATTATTACTTATTAGTGGCCTTAGTCTTCAGACGACTGATCAGAATAACAATTAGGACATACAAACGTTATTCTTTCTTCATCATCTACACATTGCAAATGAGCCCAATTCTTGCATACGCTACATTCAATCCATTTTTCTCCAGGCGCAGAGTTGGAGTAAGAGTCACAGCATAGGATGCAGAACCATTCTGTAATATTCTCTTCATCAGTACTTTCATCACTCTCTTGTAGAACTTTCCTTCTAGCAGGGTTTTTGGCCTTCGTCTTTTTTTGTTTTCTTCCTTTAGTACCTTTTCCTTTTCCTTTGTTTTCTCTGTAGTTTTACTTTCCTTCTTTTTCTTTTTATTAGCCTGTTCTTCTGCTAGAAGATTTTTTTCCGGAGTATCAGTTAGAAGAGCTGACTTTCTTTTACGTCGTGTATTAACTCCAAAAAACCGGGGAGGTGCTTTAGGTAACGGTCTAACTAGCTCCGGAGAAAATATTGTTGGATCATTACCTCCCATTTCAGAAGTGATGCGATCAGCTGCTTGAGAATGAGAGCGAGGGATAAGGTCTGGATTGTACGAGCGTGGCGCTAGTTGCTGATAACCTGATGGACCGGGCTCATTTGTACAGTCAATATTGATTGATTGCTGAATACCTGATGGACCGGGCTCATTTATACAGTCAATACTTCTGCACTGGTGTTGCTGATAATCAGGATGAATTATTGATGGACTAGACTCAACACTGCGAACCGGATTAGTTGATTCATGGAGATCTTTAGGGGTCCTTTCTGGAATGCTTGAGTTGCCAGGCAAATTATGCATAGCTGGTGAGGGTTGATTATCTGGCATAGGGCGATCGGTGACGTAAGACGGTGCAAAGTCTTCCTCAGTAAAAACGGTAGAGTCATAGGGCCAAATACCAGCTTTTTTAAACGCGTTAGAAATATTGGTGGGTGTTGCTGCCAACGGGAAAGCGTATTTTACTATGCCTGGTATTTCGTAGATTGACATAGTCTTCCCAGGATTAGTTCGAAGCCAGTTGCTTTGAGCTTTAGAGCAGTATGATTTGAAGGGACCATTAATTCCAACATCAAGTGGTTGGAGGCGGTGGGTGCAATGTGGTGGGAATGATAGTAATATTACTGAATTTTCTTTGACTTTTTCAATCACATCGATATCCACATGGGATGAATGATTATCTAGGAGTAAAAGAACTGGCTCTTCAGGACTAGGCTTAGTATGTTTTATGAAGTGATCCATAAAAATCAGAAATTCTGTGCTTGTCATCCAACCTGAGCGATTACCAGCACCAATACATTCAGGTGGGCCATCACGAATAAATAAATCTTTATATTTTAGACGAGGGAATATAAACATTGGTGGAACTGTGTTTCCCCAAGGCATTTACTGCCAGCTCAACTGTGACTAAAGTGCCACGTTCTGCTGATACAATAGCTCCTACCTGCTTTACTCCTTTTTCAGCCACTATTTTCTTTGGTTTCAGCACAGTTTGAACTCCAGTCTCGTCCAAATTACATATACGTGAAGGAGTGAGATTGTACCTTGTAATTTGATCACAAAGTTTCTCAAAAAAATGATTAACATTATGTCTGTTGAACGAGGTCCCGCGTCCTGCACTCGTTGCTTCCGGTGTTCTTATCGAAAGCGTTGCGTTTCTTTTCAAAAAAATTGTCAACCAATCCTTACCGGCCTGACCATTTTCAGCCCAAGAAGGTGGAATGTTTTGGACACCAAATTTCGTCGCACACTGGTATGCAAGTTGTCTAACTTCTTCAGGCAAAAGCCCGAAGTAGATAGATGCGCTTTTTCGGATATACGACGTCATTAACTTCTCTTGTTCCTCATTGAAAATCAGTCTTGGTTTATATCCAACCGTAGGTGTGATTCCGCTTTTTATTTTCTTGACATACCGTTGTTGTATGACAAATTTCTAATTCACGCGCAACGGTTTTTAATTTGCGCCCTTCCTTAATTACCGCGTCTGCGGCCCTTTGTAGAAGATCCTGGGAAGTAGTTCCCCTTTGTGTTTTTCTCTTGTATGTTCTCATCCTATGAAACAAAACAATAAAACTTAATAAAAGTTAATTGGAGGCTGGTTGTGCCGCGGCACAAGTGACCCCAATCGTAAGGCACTTTTTACCCCGTTTCAATGACATTGACATTTTATCATATGCAAAAAAAACGATTTGTACAAAGTGTTTAAATTGCATTAATTAATGTTTTTCGATAAATTACAAAAACATGAGCAAATACCCCATAACCATAGCACCAAAAATACTGACTTGAGACCAAAAAGTATGAACAAAAAAATATTTACTCACGTGGTGCTGGAGGATCATAACACACACAGCCGCTAGGTCCGCGTCTCGGGGGCAACTAAAATGGCCGCCGCGCATGCGGTAGATTGCCAGAGCCTAGGACGCAATACGACCATACAGCTATCTCTCTGTTTTTTAGCTATTTGCATCGGCACAACTTACCCCCGGCACTTTCAACCCCGCCCTGTACCATAAATAGGTATCAGCTTCAGGGCAAAGTTCTGTTACAACGCATCACGGCCGAAAGGGGTAGGCAACTAAGCAGCTGTGTTATTTTGCAGCCGGTGTACAATTCAAATTCAACTCGGCTCTTCCGAGTATTAAGCATTTTATGCAAGCATATTTGCTTAGGTACATAAAATTTTTGAGACTTTCGTTTTTCATTTTTCAAGGTTCAACTCATTCCAGTCTAAACATTTCGAGCGCATTCTGACCTTGAAGGTAAGTAAGTAAGTACGTCAACCCCACGTCAATGGACACACCTGAACTATCCTATATTTTATTTAAAATCGAGGCACAGTCCTGAGTTCATGGACGGTGTGCATGCAGAGTTTTTACATGACACTACTAGCGCCATCTCTGCTCCGAGTGTTTAACTACAACAAGTTTTTAGTGGTCTAATAACCTGTAGTTGTAGTTCGACACTCCATTCACCTCCATACTTCAACTCCATGCTGGATAACGCCATCTAGTTCAATGTATAAGAATAAGAATATTTTATTTGCATTTAAAACATGGTACATTTAAGGTCTTATTTTTAGTATCACGATCTAACATGTTTTGCCATTTACTGGCATACAAATATTTGAGAAATTGTTCACAAAAATAACGAATGTGATGTATTTATAAAACTAATGTACAAAACATTAGTTTTATAAATACATGAAACAATCAATAATTAAGTTATTATTATATAAATTCAATTACAGTAGCAAGTCTTTCAGGTACATCAGTATGCTTAGACTAAATATGGTAAAGTAGGTACTAATTTGAAATTTTAACAATATGTGATAAAGCAATTTAAGTAGGTAGGAATAATTAAAGTAATCAGTACCTAACCATATTTGTCTGTTACTTTTTTGTCATTAAATTCTTTAACACTATAAAGACAATTACCAACCAGCCATTTATTTTCAATGTATTGTACCTACAGTACATAGAACTAAATGGTTTTATCCGAAAGAAAAGGTTGGTTTTAGAATTAATTTTGATTTCTGGTAATAATTTTACAGCGTCTCATTTCTAGAACAACAAAATACCTACATGGCATTCCTTACTAATTTCAAATTCCATTGCAACACTAGACTAAGTAAGGTATTTAGGATTTTTTCAAAACAAAATAGTCAATTAAAATACCTTACTTACTTACGCCATACTAAAATCGATACTTAAATTGGTGGCGACGGATTGAAATGAGGGAGATATAGGTACATAATCTCGTATTAAAGTTTCTGTTTTTAAATTAAGTAGGCATCTACGTGAAATGGTGGCGCTTTGAAAATAGTTTTCAAACAAAAAATAATATAATTTTAGAAAGAATCTTACTAAATAATCTGACGAAACTATCAATTAAAGAAAGATAACTAGCTAAGTAGCTCTACTAGAAGGGTAGTGATTTTTATCTACTTATTATTTGTGTTTACTAACATTATTTAAGTACTTTTTTAGTTTACACTTACGGAAATTTTAGTTTAAGTTTGTTCCGAGTTAAGTCTTGACAATCAATTCTTTTTCTTTCTCTTCTTTCTAAGTGCCTGACAAAAGTGTAATAGCAAGAATATTGCATCACTAATCTTTATGCTCAGTTAAAACAACAAGGCGCCGCACACAAATGATCATTCAATTTCCTTTACAATATAATTAAATGTTCTCTTCCTTTACATGAAGTTTGAATAATATTGAATATCAATTTCGTGTTTGCTGTATAGGGGAATAGGTACTTAAATCTCTCTAGCCAAAGCGAAAGTAAAACCAAATTAATTCTACCAGTACCGAGACTAGAGATGTACAGAAATAGCACAGAATACCGAAGCATCCAAATATACAATAGATTACCCGAAACAATACGGTCCATAAAAACATTATGTATATTTAAAGCCAGACTTAAATCAGTACTCTTAGAATAAAGTTATTATTGCATTAAAGAATTTTTTGATCATAGCTACCTTAAAATAGAGCATATTACCTAGGTATATATTTTTAGTGTTTTGTAAATCATATTATTTATAATAGTTTGTACAGACCTACGGAGCAACAGTTTTGTCAAATATTTATATAACAACTACCTACTTAAGTATTTTAAGTAAAACTTCGAAACGTATAAGTAGGTAGGTACCTATAGTTCTTAATAATAATGTTAGTGTTGTGTATTCCTTTTATTGTTATTTATAAAGATTATTATTTTGTTATAGATAATTATTTTATCATTAGCTAGGAGTTGTGCTTAAGATGACATACTTTTAATTCAACACTAAGATTGTTAATAAAATAAAGTCATATGAGATCAGAATCGTTCATATATTAATAAAATGTTTCATAATCAACTAAATTAAAACAGTTTTAAAACAATCAACGTAACTTAAAATTATAAAACAAACAAATATCACACAAAGGTCGATGCGTGTAAGATGACATAACAACAGTATAAAATGACATAATATGTCATCTTAGACTTAAGTGGTATGTCATCTTTAACAATATTAATTTTTAAGAGCAAAGTTCACAGATAAAATTTTTCTTTTTAGCAGGTATGCCTGCGCATAGTGTATGACACCAATTAGAGCAAAGTTGACACTTCACCCAATGTTCTTTTGGGTGCTTTTGTGCTTCGTTTGCTTTTGTTTTTTAAGAGATTGACGATTTTCCTTTTCTTTTTTCTTCTGTACTGCTGCTTTTATATCACTCATAAATGGACTAGCTGTGAAAACTTGCGCTCCACTGACTTTTTTGTTACCTCTTGTCTTTCCTGTTGAAGCAGCTTTTGGTAGTGGTGATATTTCTTTAAGTATGCACTTTGTGGTGGATTTTTCAGTGTGCAAAAGTAGATGTCCAGTTTTATCCCCTCCACAGATTGTTTCTGGAATATCTTCGATGCCTATTGGTTCCAGCCCAACAGCTTCGTAGCTTGTTTGCTCTTGACAAACTACCTCGCCTACCTGACTTTGTTCTCCGAATATTAATAAATACGTAGCGTCATTCTGTGACAAAATTGTTGGGGATGAGTGACCACTTTCAACGTTTTTAGAAGTGTCACATCTTTCAAAATTAATTTGCTCATATGAGTTAGCAGTTGCTACCGCCATTTGTTCGTCAATGTCAGTAGATTCTGAGGAATCGCACTCTTCATGGTTTACTCGGGGTTGAGATGAACTACTTGCAACTGGCTCATCTTCGTTAGTCAGTTCATTTTCAGTAACTGCGCTAGGTAAATACAGGTCTTCTGGAAAAATGTGTGGATTAAAGGGATAAATTCCAGATTTCTCAAAACCACTGGTTATATTTCTGACAGAGGCTGCAATTTCGTAGGCTCTTCCAAAAAGTTGAGCAACTTGATATAGGCCTATAGTTCTGCCAGGGTGGTTCTTCATCCATGTTGACATCTCGCGGTCATAATACGCCTGAAGTGGACCAAAAAACGATAAATCAGTTGGTTGCATTCGATGAGTGCAATGGGGAGGAAAACAGAGCATTACCACACCGTTGGCCTTAGCAAATTCAAGCGCATCCAGATTTTTGTGACTGGAATGACCGTCAATTAGCAATACCAACTTATTTGCTAAAGAAGCATTCACAAAAGCAACAAAATGGCGCATCCACTTAAAAATTAAGTCACCAGTCATATATCCAGAAGGGTGGCACAACTCTAAACTGCCTGGTGGAATACCGTCAAAGTATTCGGCCTTGTAGTTTTTCCTTGGGATAATTAGTGCAGGTGGAACGTAATTTCCGATAGCATTAGCACAGGCAACAACTGTGAAATGTTCACCACGTTCAGCACTAGTAACAGCACCGACTTGTTTTTTCCCTTTGGATGCAAACACTTTTGGTGGCTTTTGAACAGTGTTGAGTCCAGACTCGTCCATATTGTAAATTCTATGTGCTTCAATCCCATTATCAGTCACCGTTTTTTCCAAAAGGGAAAAAAAAATCATTACTTGAGGTTTATTAAATGCCCTTGCTCTTGCAGCTGAAGTTGGTTCTGGAGCTCTGAGGGAGATATTTGGGTTACGTTCTCTAAACCCTTTCAGCCAATCCCAGCCAGCTATTTTTTTATTCTTATCAAATCTGTGATCCAGTCCCAATTTTTCCGCAAATTCAAAAGCTAATTTTCTTATTTCGGTTGTATTAAATCCAAAAAGTCAACTTTCGAACTCGAGCATGTGATCTACAAGCATTTTTTCCATTTCTGCGTTAAAAGTTGGTTTATAACGTCCAAGATTTACTGGAGTTCTATAATAATGGCGACGAAGAGTCGCTTGTGGCACATTAAAATGTTTCGATGCTAAAAGCCAACCCATCTTATTGTCCTTTACAGCCTTAATAGCCTCATTCATGTCTTCTTGAGACCAACNGATGCTAAAAGCCAACCCATCTTATTGTCCTTTACAGCCTTAATAGCCTCATTCATGTCTTCTTGCTAACTACTAAACTTTCCGCGTCGATTTTCGTTTGTAATTGCCAGGCATCCTGTATAGACAGCAAAGAAAAAAAAACTAAGTATCATCATCATCTGTATATTTATATTATAAGGGTTTTTTTAAGGGTAGAAAATGTAGAAATGGTCTAAAGACATGTCCCGGTCTAGATGGAGCAAGAGGGCGAGTCAGAATTTTACTAACTTCATATCTGTGTCCTTCAGAAATTCCCCGCGGTCCTAGTCCGTGGGCATCGGACCTGCCTGAAAATCTCTTTGAGGAACGCATGGTTCACTACACGCTGTTGACAACAGGGCTCAGTCCGGTGAGGACCTGCTCCAGCCACTCCTCAAAGAGAGGACTTACCGTCGCCGACATGGCGTGCCCAGCACTGGCTTGTGACAGTTCACCATTTCGCCATGAGATCTCGCTGGTACTCTGTCCACCATGCCATGACTTATCATGGAAGAGTATCGCCCCTGGCGTTGCATTTCCATGCGCAAATCGCGCATGCGTGCAAGGATTGTTGCCTCCAAATCCCACGGTGGCAGGCTATTTCACAAGGGTAAGATGACATGGTATGCCATCTTAAACCCACGTGCCTTATGTCATCTTACCAAATGGGTAATGCAAGTTTTATTTAATTTTAGTCTAAAAGTATTTTAGGTTAGAATACGCCTTTTTAAATATTTGAGCCACAAAATAGTCCTAGTTTATAATTAAAATTAGTTAAACTAAAATATTCTTACCTTACGTGTATTTTCACCACTAAACAAAAGCCGATCAAATATTTTTTTTACATTAAAATTACGAAAACATTCACTACTTTACAATCCGCGTGCATATTCCGCCAAGAGGTGGACCATAGACTGCGGAGCAACGCCACACAAATACTATAGATTATATCCGAAAACCTCCATTTGAGGAGTTTATCTTTAGTGCGGCCGACCTGAGTACGGAGTCTATTTAGAGTTTTCCAGGTCGGCCACGGCAGCGCTTTCCCAGGTGGGAGGTTCTCCGAGGGCCCGATGAAATAATCAGGTTTCAGCTTCTCTCGCCAAAGTTCATATCTTTCCGATGAGGTGTTGCCGGTGGATGGACTCACGCATCAAGCATTAATAAAATTGATATTCTGATGGTTGTTTAGGTATAATATTCGATACCAGTTTTACCTACTCGTGGCTTCGCTGCCGAGGCCATTATTACTTAAAGTGGCCATTACTAAAAAATAAAAACCAGCTGAAGGCAGTCAGCGGCAGTGTCACATCCTCCCACACTTTCCTAGCGAATCCAATTTTGATTTCTTTCCGGATTAAGGAATGAAACTAAATCATCACGCTAGCGTTTTTAGTCCTGCCGAATAATAACTCACAATTTTCAGGTAAATGTAGGTACGTACGGTACGTAGGTTCACGTTCCGTTAAAATGATTTCCCAAAAACCGGTCAAGTACGAGTCGAACTCGTTCGGAACCCTTTGCACGGATTCCGAACGAATAATATTGTTCTGAAACCATTTGCTCATAAATGCATTTACGAAGCCTGTAACATACCTACATTGTATGAAAGTAAAAAATTGAACGTGCGGTAAAATAGGTACTCTCATCTAAGTATCTATTTACCAAGCCGTGCGTATCCTTACCGGTTTTTTCTTACGTTCCATAAAAAAAAATGTTAGAATTCCACCAAGGATTTTCACTTTTTGCATTCATTCCAGTTTGAATGATCGAACCTCCTTGGAAGCACTTTTGCTCAATACGTTTGTCTCACTTTAATATTAAAAAGAAAATGAGACGAAAGATTTAGTTCTAATTTTCACCACGCGTACGTTGCGCCATTTGCAAATTCGCGAACGTCAAAGCTTGTTGAGACTTTCCGACTGACATCTAAAAACAAATAGTTTGTTTCACAACATAGATATTGTACGATATACGTAAATATTGTAAAACGTTGTATGACACACGTACGGGAATTGGTTTTTACAAACTCGTTACTTGTTATTTTTCATATCATCAAAGACTTCTTATATTTTTCTTTATTGGTTTTCCTATTATCTGTATTTTTTTGCATAATTTTAGGCTCAATAGTTTCGGAGGTAAGTGGTGGTGGAATGATGTTTGTGTGTGAGATTTGATATGTCACACGGTATAGTTAGAAAACTTTTTTCTTATTTTCCCACAAAGTGACCATATTTTCAAAATATATACTGAGAAAATTTACTGTGACAGACGGATAGACAAGACAGACCGACAAACAGACAACCAAGTGATCCTACAAGGGTTCCCTTTTGCTCATACAGAGGTTCGGAACCCTAAAAAGTTATATAAAATCCGGTGTCCATACTACAGAGACGAGAAGCCGCCATTTTGCTCGGAACAGGAAGTTATAAATTATCCGGCCGCGTTCGATAAGCCTTAACCTCTCGAGCGCCGGGCGGATCAAATTTCTGACATACTGTCAAGCTCCGCTGTCAAGTGGGCGACGCGAAATGCTGACGCCGCGACTCACAAAAAACGCTTTGTTGATGTTTCTACTGGCTCTAGGCACGTACTGTAAACATTTTTGGGTGCTTGAATAGACTGATTATAATTTATAATGTAAACAATGCTCGTATTACGAGACTTGTATTATAAACAAATGATGTTTTCAAAGAGCTAGCTGAATTGTGTGTTTGTTCCCGTGTTATGTCAATTTCTGATAAAACTACGGTATCAATTTACACGAAATTTTGGATTCTCCAATAAGAATAAACAAGTAATCTAATAAGAGCCTTTTTTTTGCAGTCCCATATAAAATTTTCATAATATTCATACTCAAACTTCATAGTCCGCCGAGCAGTTTTTTTGAATTTGCGTAATAAAATGCATGACTTTGTAAACGCTCATCATAGTTATATTGAG